>PVIC010001224.1:14316-40814 GCA_004025085.1 Thryonomys swinderianus
TGAGTTCGATCCCCGGTTACCACATATAATGCTGGGCGTGGTGGCTCATGCCTGTAATCCCAGCACTCGGGAGGCAGAGACAGGAGGATTGCTGAGTTCGTGGCGGCTTGCCTGGGCACCATAGTGAGCTCAGGGCCAGCCTGAACTACAAAGCAAGACCCTGTCTCCAAAAAGCAAAAAAAAAAAAAAAAAAAAAAAGTATAGGCATTTTCCCTGGAAAGGTCATACAGAGAAAAATAAGTATTCCTTGAATAATTTCTACCATGTTAGGTTCAACCTCACATAAGTATTTGTTCTGAGTCATATGTGCTTTGAGAAAGCTAGGTTTTAGAGGGGTCCTGATGAAAATGCCAATAATAGACCTTCAGCAAGCAAACCTGTGCAGAAACTTTGGTTGTTCACAAGAAAGGCACATTCCAAATGCAATATTTATATATCCTCTAGCTCTCCAGACAATACTTACAGGGAGTATTGACTGTTCTTAGCCTTTAAGTCCAGCACAAACACAAACACAGAAACACCCTGTGTCAAACAGAAGCCGCTCAGATAGGCTCGTGTAAGAAAGAAACAAGAATATTGCCTTTTTCTTTGTTTGTAGAACTATGTGAGATGATCTCCAAGGTCTCCGGGAGGCCGCTGACACAGAGGCTATAAGCAGTGTTTGGACTTTTCCTGCTATTTCTCATCATTGCTCTCTTGACAGGAGGGGCTTAGAGAGTTCTCCATATGCAATACCAAGAGCTCCACTGGTTTCTGCCTGTTTTAATTAATTGCAACTAATTTCTTTGGAACACAGCCATGCATAGTTATTCATATACTGTCCTTTGTGTCTTTCATGCTGCAATCAGAGAACTGAGAGATCCTAACACCCATGGCTCATACTGCCTAGAAGGTTTTCTACCTGAGGCTTTATAGAACAGGATTAACAAGCCCTGCTTCAGTATTTGATTCCTCACCCAAAAGAGGGGTAATAAAAAGAGAGAGGGGAAACTGAGGAAATTCTAGAAAGAGAAGGAGTAAGTGAAAGGAAGGGACAATACACGTCCTTTTAGGTTCAACACCTTATATATAGCTTCACTAAGAGCAAGAAACCAACTGTTACATAAATGCCTTGGTAGAAGACAAAGTCTTCCATGTATTATTAAAACAAACAAATAAAATGTCCCATGTTTTAATTCTATAAAGAGAACTCAATACTAAGTGTACAGAAGACACAGTGTGAGCTAGTGAGACAAGTGCTTTTTATATAATGGGACCACAAGTAAAACGCTAATGGAAAGATTGGTGTTTTAACATTGCATCAAGTTGGAGGCTCTGTGCAATTAGTGTCTCCCTGTTGGTTTCAAGGCACAAAGGCTTGCCAAAGAGAACCTTGCTGGGCCCTCATTTTGAACAGCACTGCTCGCCAACCAGCAGAAGCAGATTCACTTCTGAGAGAAGCTTCCCTTGAGGAGTCAGGGCCTCTGACAACAGAGGCCCAGGTGGCCCAAGTAGGTCCCACAAGCTTATTGCAGTAGTGGGCTGCTGGGCAATCTAGTTCGGGCTTTATTGGGCAGAAGAGCATATCTCTACTACAGCCACATGGCCTTGGAGATGTCTGTGTGCTTCAGCTTCACCTGACCAAGTCCAGTGTCAGCTGGATCACCGGAGTCTCTAATTTCAAACTCGCAGCAAAGGAGAACAGGTCCCCTGTGAGATGTGGTCAGAAGTCATGGTGGTACTGCCCTGTTATCCTAGCAAGTACCCTCACTGAAATTTTTGATATTGTCTCATTTAAGCCTCAAAAGCAGTCTCACCCCACAAAAATGATTATAACAACTTAATCTTCAGGAAATTTGTTGAGTGAGAGACCCTTAAAAGAGGCGTCCATCGTGTGCATTTCCTGATGGCTCTGAACTGTCTTCAGTATTAAACTTACTCTCATTTCAGAAAGAAAGTAATTGAATCAAGGAAGTAAAATGTGGGCTTCTTTTAGAAAAGTGGCTGCATTTACATTTTAAAGGTACAGATGTTTAAGTTAAATCCATGCTTGGCAAAAGTTTTATGATTCAAGTTGGGAGACGCTGTTGAAAGATATATATTCCAGATTCTAAAAAGGGCAGTAAAAATTCTTTAGAGATATGATTATTTTTCTAGTCTACTTTCATTCACTGTATGTGTGTGTTTGCATGCACCAAATCTTTAGTTAATATTCTGGAATATGTATATGGTTAGTGATTTCAGAATACGTTTTGTTGCAGTCATTAAAATCCTGTGAAATATACATACAGCAGGAGCCTTGACAAGCTGTTCAAAGCCTATTTCTAGGAGATACATAGAAAAATGTTCAGCACTGTTTTATCACAAATGGTAAGACTTTAAAACAAGTTTTACATTCTAGAGGAACATACTGTGGCTATCTACCACTTCACTTCTATTTCCCTGTGCGCTTTGCCTTGTTAGAGAAAGTCAGAAGTTTGTGTTGCTGTTGTGGTTCTTAATTTATCTTTTTCTCTAAAAACTGTCTTTAGAGATCTGATAGTTGGTGAAAGTGTTCTCAGACTTGTGGACGCATCCTTACATGAGGCAATGTTCTCCATGGCCATAGATTTCACTAGTTTTAACAATTGAGAAAAACAAACCAGGAATTTAGAGTTTGGGGGCTATTATAGAAAGGAATATAATTCGGTCTTCAAGTCATGCTCTACACAAGAGCACGTGCAGGGTTGTTATGAAAATACTTTTATTGTCTAGAACCTCCTGAAGCTTGGTACATGATTTACAACACCTGAAAGACTATGTGGATTGGGATGGTGTTATATAATATAGGATACATGTCTTCCTCCTCAACACAGACCTTTTTTTAATTGTCTTCTATTGTTTTATGTCCTTACTTATCACAATATGTTCAATTAGTTGATTTCCAAATCAAAACATGAGCTATTAGACTATGAGCATTTAGGTTTTATGGATTTTCCTATCCACAGGATATATGCATTTGTATGAGTTAATATAATTCTTTCGTAAATTATGGCAGGAAGAGAGAGAAGAGGGGAGGAAGATGCCTTCCATCCATACTAGGACTCGCTCCTCTGTCACCATATACTGGAAGAGAAGGATGCTCATTTAGCAAGCTATGATGCCTACAGTGGAACAAATGAGAAGAACAGGGGAAGTGGAGGCCAGATTGTGTACAGACTCGTGGGCAACTTGAAAGTCTTTGCTGAGCGAGTAAAATCAGGAGCTATGCAACCCTTTGAGCAGAGAAAAGTGCTGTGATCTGATCCCTGCTGAAAACAGACCCGGGGGGCAGTGGAAAGACAGCAGCAAGCAGATTAGAAGGAAGCAGTTTCAGAGATCCAAAAGAGGAAAAAAGGTACCAGTGATCAGGACAGGTGGAGTGGTGGGTCTCTGGATATGTTCTGTCCGTAGAAACAGCGTGGTTCTGAGTGGAGGATTCCTGTCTACTTGGCCTTAATGACTGCTGTTTGCACGAACTGAAATGAGAAAGTGTGGGTGGAGCCAGCTAGAGTGAAGTCAAGAATTCACTTTAGGATGTGTTGATTGTGAAATGTCCATTAGACGTCCAAGGTAAGGGCATGTAATGAGTTATGAGTCTGCAGTTTGAAAGGCTCAGGGCTGGAAACATAAGTTGTGAGTCATCAATATGAATATTTAAAGCTGTGAAGTTGGACATGATCAAAAAGAAGTAAGTGTATGTAAATCAAAGAAGAGAACTGAGCCCTGAGACCCTCAAACAAAATTAGAATAGTGGTTGGCCATTTTCTTCTTGAAGTTGTTCTTCAGAGAGGAAAGCAGATTCACGCAATTACAATGAGAGAGCAGAAGGGTGGCCTTCCTTAGCTTGGGATATCAGTGCTGAATGTTAGCGGGTTGTACAGTATCAAAAACGAAGCATCCATAGTAAAAGCAGCATGACTGTCACAAGCACCTTTGAATAAATGTGACAGCAGAAAACACAACACATCCAGTTCTTGGCACAGTGCAACACTGTCATGGAAACACGACTGTGGCGCCCCAGCCCCATTACTGGAAATGATATCTGTGCCCCGATAACTATCCCCAAAGCAGTGCCTCCTCTGTGAGCTTCCTGCTGCTGTCCTAACAAATAAGGACCAACTGTGTCGTGTAATGGTCATGTAATGTCACATGTTTGTTACTTTGCATTTCTGACTTAGCAGGAATCAGAAGCAGGTTTTCGTAACTCCTCTGGAGGCTCTAACGTGAGCCTGGGGCTGCTTTATTGTGTTCTGCTCTGCTTTGCTCTGCTGTGTGCCTTTTGCTGCCTCTGGAGGTTGCCCACATCCTTAGCTTGGCCATTCTCCAAGCGCAAAGCCCAGGTTCCCACCCTCCAGCCCCTGGCGCTGGCATCATATGTGCTTCCCCAGCTCTCAGCCTCCCCAGCTGCTCCTCCCTTTGTAAGGATGATTGTTAAGGCCAGGAGTCCCGCCTTGGAAGGATGACGTAAGCTGCCCTGCTCGTGACACTGCTCATGGTTTGCTAGGATTTTCATAATAAAGTCCTTCGCATGCTGTTCCTTCTCCCAGGCATGGCAGTGGCAAGTTTATTACTATATCCTTCACTTGGCTTTTCTTCTATGTACACACATCCTTGGTGTCTTTTCTGTTCTCATACAGATACCAGTCATATGGGAGTAAGGGGTGGTCCTTATGACATTGTAATTACTACTTTAAAGGCCTTATCTTCAAACACTGCTACATTAAGGACCAGAGCTTAAGCATGTACATTTGTCAGGGGTTGTGTACAGTGTAGCCCATATCTTTATCATAATTGTATCTGCAAACCTCCTTTGGTAGCATATTTAAAGTTTTCAGGTATTAGGCAATGGACATTAGGTAAAAATTATTATTCTGCCTGCTTTGTCTCTAAAATTTATGTTTTTTACTTGTATCATTTTTGTGGTGAGTACCAGACTTATATTCAGACAGTTAATTTTGGCATTTCTTAGATTTAAAAGACATGTCTGATACAATATGTCCAATATTAAATTCACAAGTTTAATCTGAAATCTGGTCTATCCCATATCTGTTTACTTTTTCAGTAAATAAAGTCAATCAACTTACATGCATAAATTAGCCACATACATCCTTAACATCTATCTTTCCTATGCTGTGACATATAATCTAATACTAAATGTAGTTGATTTAATCTAAGAGAGGCAAACTTATCCTTAAAGCATGAAATAGTTGATAGTTTAGATCTCACTGGATATGAAGTGCTCAATTTAGATGTTCCTGGCTAAGCAATGACTCTAGTTTGCAGCTTAGCTACAGAAAATCCATTACAAGTAAGTGTGGTGATACAAACTTTCCTACAAAAGTTCACTTACAGTGACCCAGAGCCAGTGTCTAGACTATACTTTGTGGACCCCTGACTTACCCTTTCAATTTCGTGTCCTTTGGTCTGTCTCTGTTGCTAACATGTTCCTCCATTTGGTAATCTCCATCGCACACCATTCTAGGAGTTCTTAGGAAATAGGTACATATGCACAGTTTAGATTCCCTGATAAGCTCCTTTCAGGACAGTCTGAACAATTTTTAAAATACAAATCTAATTAAGGAATAGAATACCTTAGCTTGAAACTTTCAGAAATGTCTTTATAATAAAGACAAAAGCCAATGTGATAATATAAGTTTTATATTATCCAACTGTTGTCCTGCTTCTCGCCAACCTCATTGTGAGCAGTGTCCCAGACACATTCCTCTATGACTTGTGATTCTCCATCTGCCTCAGGGTTTTGGCACATGCTGTTCAGCTGTTAGTGTCTTTTCCCAGGTTCATCCTGACTATCAGTCATTTTCTGTACAGGAATACCCTAATGGAATTCTGTTAAGAAGTTAATGAAGAGATGGAACCTTTAATTCCAAAGCACCCAGATATTAACAACAGCAAGAAGTGGAACCACAGAGAAGACCACATGGCTAGAACTCTGGTGTGGAGGCTGGGAGTGTACATTGGTTCTCTGACAATTGGAAAGCCATAGTTGCTAGGGAGCAGAAGAAATGCTTAGATGTTTCTCTCTTCCCCCATCTCTTCTGCTGTTGGAACTTCTCATTGGATGACTCCTTGGAACCAGAGGACATCAGGTCCTAACAGAGGGGATCATAGAAGTCAGGTTGCCTGGACACAGGTACTTCTAACAACACTTTCTTCAATCACACTGTCCATGACTGTAAATTGTTTTTGCTTTCTAGACTATTAGACCAATATATCTTTCTTTTTCTTAGAAACAATAGTATATAGTGAAAAAATGATACCAGCTTTTCTTATGAGTGCATCATTAAATCCAAACTTTGCCTGATATGCTAAAGGAACTCAACAAATAGTTACTCAGTGATTGAAGGAAGCAGGAAGTAATGAAAGAAAGTAACCAGCCTTGTCAAGGAGTAAACATTTGTTCTCCATTTCACTCCAGTGTATCACATCATACACAATCATGGGGTCTCTGTGGCTTCCAAAGCAGCTAGGCGCCTTTGTCTCTGAGTTCTTTGCTAAACACTAGGACTTGGGGGACAGGATTTGGTTCTGGCAGCTTTGGCAGGTGGTCCAGCCCAGGATAAGGTTTCAAGCTCCTCCAGCTACTCCCCAAGCAGGAGTCTGAGACAGACCTGCCTCCTCTACCTCATCTGACTCATAACAACTTTGTGTAACAATGATTAATTGTGAAAATTGATGGGAGTGTAAAGAAAGTGAATAGATGACTTTAGCATGTTAAACTGTCACCTTTTCCCAGAAAATTGTTCGTGTTTTTAATTTCTAGTAAAACTCTTCAAATTCTTAGCGGTCTACTTGGTCTTCTCTGACATCTTCATTCTATTTTAAGGTTAAGTCATTGAACTCTGCATGTTTAAGCAAAAAAACATTTCCATGAACTACAGTTATCATTTCTGTTTTCCTTCATAAAATCTGTGAAAAGAAACGGAAGAAGAAAAATACCCTGGAGGATGGGCATTTTAAGAAAATAACATATTTGCTTAATTCAAAATATTTTTTTCTGAGATTTACAGCATTTTTTCATCAGGCTAAAGTCAATAACAACAGACTCTTAAGTACAGGCCAGAAAAGGTATCCATGTCTTAACTATCCTGACATTCACTGAATGTCAGCAGCAGTAAGGTTGAAATTTTAAAGTGACCATGAAGGGAAACTTTGCTCGGCCCTTAGCATGGCAAATTAGTAGAGATAATAAGAGATTTATTGCAGGTTGCTTAATGACAAGCTGAGAGATGTTAACATTTGGATTTCTTTGGTACATACACTTATAAAAATGCCAGTTTAAAAAATCCTAACTATAAACCCTATTTTCTGTCAGGCTTGATTAAAATACTTCAGTTTTCAGTGAATGGCTCTAAATACTATTCAAATTTTGCTAAATTTCCCAAACCAAAATGACTTTACAGGGCCTACTGCTAAGGGTACTTTAGTGTTGTACTGACAGGTTCAAAGGAAACTCAAGTCATGACTGATTCTCATGTAAGCCTCATGCATTAAGCATCATCTTCTTTCCTCTTTTGTTTCTTCCTTTTTATTACTATCTGTTATCAATACATAATAAATATATTCACTGTGGGAAATTGGCATCTCGGCCCTTCCTGCTTCTGCTTCCTCCCAGCGTTGCCTCTCCCCGTCTGCAGGTCGCTCCTTATCTCTGTGTGGCCCATCTTGCTGCCTCCCCTCATCTCTTTTATTTACAAGCATTAATCATCTCGTGTAAAGAATCTGCTAGAGCAAGGACGGTGGCTGGAAAGAGTGATGGGTAATACAGGCTGGTATTTAAAGGCTCATTATGCTATCTAATGATGTTGCAGGGGAGGAAAGCATCAATTTGCTTGATTACAAACCATATTAAAATTGTAAACTTTATCGATAAAATTGCAAAGCAGAAACTGATGTAAAATCACATACTTGCTACATCATGGGAGAAGGGTTATGTTTCGCTGAGGAATTGCCAGCCTCCTCCTGACACAGTTTCCCTTCCAACCAGCAGTGCATGGGAGTTTCAGTTTCTCCACTTCCTCACTAGCACCTCTTCATCTCATGTGATTCCTTATAACCACCTCGGGGGTATGAAGTACTTTCTCATTTTGATTTTGATTTGCATTTGCCTAAAACCTCAAAGATATTGGGCATTTTCTGACGTGTTTATTGGTCATTTGTATGCAATTTTTGAAGAACTACCTATTCGAAAAAAGAACTACCTATTCACACCCATTCTCAACTTTTAATTTTACTTGTATGTGTTGTAATGTTGAAGCATGGGAATTGTTTATGTATTCTAGATATAAGTCCCTTATCAGATATATAATTTACATTTTTCTTATCCTATGGGTTTTCTTTGTACTTTGAACTAGTGAATTTTGTTTTCAGTTATTATATTTTAAAGATAAGAATTTTTTATAGTTCCTTTTTAAGATGATGTATATATATATTTCATAATGCTGTATATTTGTAGAGATACTGTCCTCATAGTTTACTTCTATAAGCATGAGTTCCTTAGGTATTTGAATATATTTATAGAGGCTACTATTTAATATCTTAATAACCGCTTTGTATTTCCTATATTTCTTAAACATATATAGATTAGTTGTGAAATAATAAAGTTATGGAATAACACTCTATGACACATTAAGTGATAGACAAGATAATTTAGACCTAGTAAGTTGTGATTATTTTTAAACTCACATATGATAGCCTTAGTGGGGATTCATGGGATACCTTTTGACTTTTGCTTAATTCATTATTTATGTATATGTGTGTGTTTTATGTTATATGTATATACATATATACATATAACATATATAAAACATATATATATATATATTATATATAGAGAGAGATGTTATTTCTGGCACACAACAAAAAAATTAAATATTCTTCCTGAGATGATTTCTCTGTAGGTTTAAATTCTTATGAAATTTTACTTCATGCTCAAGAATGCTAACATCAGTGTAAATGATCCTTTTTGTGTGTAGTAAAAGTAATTAGAACTATCCTAAGGATACTGTACATGTTGACCTCCCACCATCATCTCTAGTGTGCCTTTCCACAGACAGATCTTTTCGGTAGCATCAAGCGAAGTTCTCGCTGTGTCTTCATACTATGTGACATGAAAACAGCACATTGAGATTTAATTTTGAGATGAATGCACTGGTTGAATATTCATCAGCCAGGTGCACATATGATGACATGATCCTACCACATGTGAAATTACACAGTGGTCCTCTATAGTTGCAAATATTAGGAAAGAGAAATTGGGAAAATGTTAATATCAATTCAAGTGATTTAAAGGGCTTAAGTATATTTAAAAGAGAAGTTTGTGGTGATCACCATTCTTGACAGACTCACATAATTCAGTCTGTAGGAAAACAATTGAGACTTCTTCTTTCAGCATTCTTTGCCTTTGCTGCTCAATCACATCTTTTTATTCATTTTTAAAAATTTGCTATATCCACTCAATCTTTTTAAGTACGTGGAGGAATAAACTATGATCATAGTTTTTTTTAAATTGAATTCTTTATTGGTACAATTTATATACATCTCACACATATAACATTGGGGAATTTGTACCAATATATGACACAAGTATGATCCTAGTTTTAATTTGCCTTATAGATTTGATGATGAAAATCATCAAATTCTTGAATGCTAGACTTTCAAAGTGTTCTTAAAAAATGAAAAGCTCATATAAAAGAACCCCAGTGATACCATAAAAAAAATCTACAGAAAAAATGACTGTGCACTGATGGGCACCTCTATCTTGGATGAATAGAAATCAAGATTATTTGAATAAGTCTTGGATGCTGAAGACACTTACTTGTCTCAGATAGAAGAGAGGTAGTTATCCCAGAAAGCCTGCATTTAAATGGATTGTGCATGCCTGTGAATACCCCTTGGTACATTGTTAATGAATAATTATTGGTGGCAAGAAGAGCCTCACCACCTCAGGTGATTTTAGGAGTGTTGGATGAAAGTGAGCATTTCCAAAAGGCAAAAATCTAGAAACATTCTTATGTACCTGTTAGTTGAGAGAATGTGACAGACAGGGTGTTCCTCTGAGAAGAGTAGGAGAAACAGAAGCAGCATATCTGAGTATACAGTCTGAACTTTACCATTGGCCAACTCACATCCTTAATGAAGTACTGTACTTTCTCAGTATAATCCAAATACACTATAAAGGTTTATATTTTTATAGTTTATCACAGTACAAGATATATTGCTAGTACTCTTCCTCTAGATAGCCCTTTGTTTTGACTTATTCCATCATTCCTGCCACTTTCTGAAGCCATTCTGGGAGTCCTTTTCTGAGAGATTTTCAACAGAATATGATAAAAGGTTGTGAATGCTGCTGCTGCGTGGCCTCCACTAGAAAGGTGGGCTCGTGGAAATGTCACACGTCCTCATTCACCTTAGTCACTGCATTTGATGCTGTGCAACTTCTGGCTCTTCCCCCAAATCAAAATAGTCATAAAAGGTAACTGTTTTGAGTGGATTCAGACCATAAAGCAAGTCACAAGAGTACAACTAAAGGCCTTCAAGAGATAGAACATCCAGCACTGAATCAGAAAGTGACTACAGGGATGGGATAAATCTGATCATTCGAAGCCAAGGGGGAGTGTTTTGAGATAAATTAATGGCAATGTGATTTTACGTAATATATGTTTTAGAATATATGCTATTGTGAGCATGGCATGCACCATTTTTTGATCACATTGTGTTCCTTTGCTAGGAACATAAAGGGAAAAGTGGAGAAGCCTATTGTATTTTAAAACATTTCAATTTTGACTTTAAAAATATTCTAAGAAAACACATCTTTAAACCAAAATTATCTCTATGCTATCAACTTCTGAACTCTAGTAATAGAGTTTAAGTGAATACAGTAAACTCAGACACATGGAACTAATGTATCATGATCATGCAACTACATAGTTTGACTTTCTGTATTTCTTTCCCATTTCCTTTTCAACTTTAACATATGATTCCACTTTATGTAATTGGGAGCCAAGTTCAGGGATACAGCCCACACACAAATGAATATGAAATACATTTATGAGCAATTATTTTAATAAATTTGATGGATCATGTTAAAAACTAATGACTCATATATACTGGTGACCTTATATATGCTACTGTATATTATTTTTTAAAATTATATGGTTAATGTTATATATTATTTTATGGACTGTTTCAAGTTTCTAGCTGGAAGTCACTTTGACCAATGTTCTAAGCTGAATTATGTCCTTCAAAATCATAGATTGAATTTCTAATTATCAGAAACTTGTTTGGATATATTTGGAGAGAGGGTCTTTGAAGTGGCAGTTAATTTAAAATGAGGTCAGTAGACCCAGGGCTGGTGTCACATGCTTGCAGTTCCAGCTTTCTTGGTAACTGAGCCAGAAGGGTCACAAACTCAAACCCAGACTAGCAGGTTAGCATTTTAGGGTGATGCTGTGTCAAAATGAAAAAGATAAAAAATTGCCAGGGATATGGCTCAAACTGAAGCCTGGACTTAATTCAATTTTTTTAAAAAAGGTCACTAGGGTGACCTCTGATCTGACATGACTGGACTCTAGAAAAAAGAGAAAACTTGAAAATACACATACAAAGGAGAAATGATGCAAAAAGCAAAAAGAAGATCGCCATCTTTAAGCCAAGGAAGAGGTGGCAAGATGAAATCAACTTTGCTGATATCTCCATCTTGCACTTTTAACTTCTAGAAAAATGAGGAAATAAATTTCAATTGTTTAAGTCTCCTAACTGTGCCTTTAGGGAACCCTGAAACAAAACTGGCTGTGAGAGGAGTTCCACATTACCTACAGGAAGGTCTCTCTTGTAGTCCTTGGAAAAGTAATCATTGGTTGAAGGCGTCTATGAAAGGTAGGATCTTGGTCCCAGCATTTACAAGTATCACAGAGACCATCCTTCATCTACTACTTCCTCGTACATGAAGGTCTGATAAGTGCATTTTTATGGACACTTTACTTTCTAGTTTTATAACTATGAAATTATTTTGTATTTTCAAGGATGGATCGTATGACTGTTCTCATAAGGAGCAAGTATATTTAGTTAGAAAACACTTGCTAAATATGTGATGCAGGCTGGACAACTATCAAGAAGTTAAGGAATATAAAATAGTGATTACAAGGATAGAAAAACTTCATCTTTAGGGACTCTACAAATTTTATGATGAGTTGTATGTGAAGAAAGTAGTGAATTGTACAATTGGAAGTACTTTTTTTTTTTTTTTTTGAGACAGGGTCTTGCTTTGTAGTTCAGGCTGGCTCTGAGCTCACTATGTAGTACAGGCAAGCCTCGAACTCAGCAATCCTCCTGTCTCTGCCTCCCTAGTGCTGGGATTACAGGCATGAGCCACCACGCCCGGCTGGAAGTACTTTTTGACACCACAATTTATATACATCACAAGACAAAAAGATAGCTTTAGGGCCAGAGATTTAGCTCAGTGGTTCCAGCATCTGCTTTGCAAGCACAAGGTCCTGAGTTCAATCCCTGGTAACCACATACAGTGTTGGGCGTGGTGACTCACACCCACCCGCAATCAATACCACATACCACAGTGCCAGGCATGGTGGCTCACGCCTGTAATCCCAGCACTTGGGAGGCAGAGGCAGGAGGATGGCTGAGTTCAAGGCTTGCCTGGGCCACATAGTGAGCTCAGGGCCAGCCTGAACTACAAAAAAGCGAGACCCTGTCTCAAAAACAAACAAACAAAAAAAGAAAAAGAAAAAGATAGATTTAGGTAGTATGGTGAATATTTTAATAATTAATATATCAGAAATATATAAAAACCACATCAGGACTATGATCTAACTGACATTATTAGTTGGAATAAAGATGAATTTATTTAGATATTAGGATAGTGAGTCCACAGTACTGCAAATTTAGGATGTCTTAAGATTGCAGAGCTTTGGAAAACACTGACATGATGAATTACATGATTCAGATTTAACTTTTCTATGAGTTTATTAAATGATGGAATCAATGGCAAAGAAAAGTAAATGGTTGCTATTAAATTTAAAATGGAAATTAGACCTCT
Organism: Thryonomys swinderianus; assembly: GCA_004025085.1. Lineage (NCBI taxonomy): Eukaryota > Metazoa > Chordata > Mammalia > Rodentia > Thryonomyidae > Thryonomys > Thryonomys swinderianus. The sequence goes on from PVIC010001224.1 coordinate 27,389, forward strand.
GGGAGGCGCCACATTGGCTACCATGTCAAAGAGAATTTTCCATAAGACTTTAAGGAAACTTTTAGAATCTTTCCAATTTTATTGTTTTTTTTTCTTTTAAAAGGACAGTTGGTTGCTTAAATATTTATTGAAAGCCTGCAAGGTGGGACATTGCCCCAAATTCAAATCCTGATTTTAAATTTTATCTCAAGAGGTGATCACACCAGATAATTACAGCACAGCACCTGCTGGAGGAAGGTGGCAGGAAGTACTCCTGGTCACTTCGGCAGAGCAGAGAAGGCGTTCCAGACTGTCAGGCAATGTGGGGCTAACGTCCACAGGGTGTGGAGTAGACAGATATATCATGATAATGGAGAAGGTCCTGGAGCCCAGGGTGTGAAGCAGAAAATGGTATGTGATATAAATTACCTTTATCCCATTAAAATGTATAAAACATAATTTGTAACTATTTTACCCATTTTAAGCATATAGTTCAGTGGCATTAAATACTGGAATAATGCATGCAAGTTCACTACTATATGTTATTTTATCTCATTGAATTCCCATTTTCTCTTTCCTATAGTCTCTGGTAACCACTATTCCACTTTCTGTCTCTGTGGCTTGACTATCTCATGTTCAGTAACCCAGCACAAGGAATCGTACTTCCTGTGTTTTGCTTCTAGCATGTTCCACGCAGAGTAATACGTTCAAGTTTCATCCCATGTTGTATCATATGTCAGAATTTAACTTTAAAGCTGAATAATATTCCACTGTATCTATATGATGCCATATTTTGTTCTTAGACTCATGTGTAATAAACATTTGTGTTGTTTCTATGTTTTGAATGTTGCTGCTATGAATGTTGACATAGAAATATATGTTTGAATCTTTGTCTTCAGGTGTGTTTGGGTGTACATCTAGCAGTAGAATTGCAGGATGATATGGTAATTCAGTGTCTAATTTTTTAAGGAACCACTATACTGATTGAGAGAACTGAGATGCCCCAACATAGGACTCATATCTAAATGTCCCCCAAAGCCTTATGTAATCAGAGGTGGAGCTTTTAAGAGGTGGCTGGATCTAGGGTTTGTGTTTGATGGGTTCAAAGGCTTAACACTGGTGTGATTCACAGCATAATGCTAAAATCAAGGGGAGTGCTATATACCCTAAGGGCAGGTAGACTGAGTAGATACAAAGTACAAACAGATCTGTGGTCCCTGCTGTAGAGCCAGCCAGTTATCCACTGAATCTTCCACAAACTGTGAGCCAAGATAAGACTTTCCTCCTTTAACTTTGGCTGTCGGGTATTTTGTCTCAGCAATGAGAAAAGTGACTACGAAGCAAACATAGTCTCTATTGTGATTCATTTGGAGCTGAAAGGTCTAGTGGTATCTTCAGTGGTTTTTCTTCTCTGCTGCTGGGTGAGACATAGAAAGAGGTGGTGAACCCCACACGTGATGGTTTCAGTTTATCTCTTTCTAGAGGACATTTGTGAGCATCAGGCCGTGCCCATCAGATTCACAGTGTTTCAGCCAACTTGATAACACTCTCTGTCCCTTGGGTATGCATGCTCCTCTTCTGAGGGCCTTGGCCACCTTACTAATCCACACAACCTCTTTTTCACAGAGCTGGATATTGATCTGTCTGCCACATCATTTTAGCCTGACTTCCTCTTCGCCCTGTTGATGCTGAAATACGATGCACAGCCTGGTTTGCTGTACTTTATCTATGCTACCTCACTATCTAGATTTCTTATCTATTGATTCTAGCTCAGAATTAGTGCACATTTTTATTTTTACCTTGAATGTATTAAAAGGCTACAACCATCCAATCATTGTTCATCTAAAATCATGACTAGGTCTCAAATAAAAACTTTCTTCTTTGCTCATTATCCTCAGCTATGATTTTCTACATCTAAATCCCAAGACCAAGATTTGCCTTATCTTGGAATTAAAACAAACTCTTCTAAGGTAAATGTGCCACCTGCCTAGTGGAATTACAGCATATACCAATCAGATCATTATCACATTACCAGGTAAGACCCTAGAGAGTAGAGGACAGATGTGTTTCCAAAAGTTAATATATTTTCAACTTAGACCACTACTCTGGCATAACTTATTCTTACTTTCTATATGGTATACAAACGCTTCCTTTATAATAGAAATATAATTCTCCAGGCTTTGGTCAAACATTTTCTATGTCATAGGATGAATAGTATACAAAGCACGTATGTATTCAGAGAACCTAAAGGTTCATTCTTTCCCCTTGACTCTGAGTCAGTTTTTCTTCCTCAATAGATCTGTAAAATTATAAGAAACAAATATTTATTGAGTGTCCATTATTTGTTAAGCACCCTGCTGAATGCCTGGCACACTAAAAGCTTTATCTACTCCCTTTGTGAGTGTGTTTTGAAGTTTTAGGATTACGTATAGAAACAATGTGTTTGGCTACTTCTCTAGGTACATCACCATTTCCTGTAAATTAGCTTGGGGGCTTCTTATAAGGATTCTGTCTGATTATACTTCTCTTTTTAGCTCTTGTTGAAAGACTCTAAACAGCAAACTATTTTGAGACCAACTTGGGCTTCTTTCACAATAGTTAGGAGACAATTCATCCAGCTTGTCTCCATCATACCATCCAAGAAAATTTACAAAATTAGATTCTGAGTAGAATAAACAGAAGCATTAAATGCATCCAGGAAAACATCTGTTGCATCTAGAGATAGTCTGAAAGTAAGGAACTTTCTCAAAGGCACTTCACAAATAGCATTTTAATGAGAATGTTTACTCTTCTTTAAGGCTGGCGAGTTGGAGAAGTCATCTATATTGTCAGTGCCAAAAAGCCTTAATTTTTGTGACCTAGAGACAAAATGAGAATGATTTTAACATTATAAACAAGTGTTTATAGTTAATGAAGAAATATAAGAATTCCATAGGCACATATGGGCTCTTAGCCTTGACTACTGAAAACGTTTTTATAGATACGCATTCACAGTACAGAATAGCTGCAATGTAAGGATGCAAACCCACTGTGATGATAAGCACTGGGGTTTTTTTTGTTTTGTTTTGTTTTTTTGTTTTTGAGACAGGGTCTCACTTTGTAGTTCAGGCTAGCCCTGAGCTCACTATGTAGCCCAGGCAAGCCTGGAACTCAGCAATCCTCCTGTCTCTGCCTCCCGAGTGCTGGGATTACAGGCATGAGCCACCACGCCCGGCTGATAAGCACTGTTTTGCAAAATTGGCTGGAGATTATATCATGTGCAAGAATATGGAAAAGTACTGATGGATATATGAGCACTGCCCAAGGACCCTGAACCCCTGAAATACTTGCAGAATAGTAACAAGTTGGCACAGTTGCCCTTAGGGCTCTGATCATGAACATTTCAGAAACAAGAACTGGATAAAGGCTGAAGTCAGCTACAAAAAGTGAAATCACAGCTCCTGCCACCCAAGCAGGTAGTAAATATGGCAGAAGCAGCACTTCTAGAATTAATGAGGAAGATTTGGGCGCTGGAGTAGCATATTTTGCAAGAACGCAAGGAAGGCAATTGTTTTCATGTTTTAAATCATGGCATTTTAGTCCTCCTTTATTGCTGGTCCTCGTTATATTCCAGGTTATTATTCATCTATTGCTGAATCATCCTCTTATCATATATTTTTTGCTATAACTGACTTCATCTCAAGATAGGATATAATTCCTGAAAGGGAGATCTCACAAGAGGATGACCCAACCCACACATTTTCTGATACTCCTTGGCCTTATGAAATGTTGAACTAGTAGCATAAACTAATACATTATTAATATATTACTGAAATTATTATTATTTTCAAAGAAAAACCCATGTGAGTAAAGACAATGCTAAAGCATAAAATTCAAAAAATTGCTTATGGTTTGAAATATGCCTTGTACTTCACATTTCTGACCTAAATGTATATACTTTCTGTATTATGCTTTACTTACTAAAAAATGAGTTTGAAAATGTCTATCTTGTCTATATAGTAATTGGTCTCAAAACAGATTCCACGGGCCTAGAAGTGAAGACATTCTCATTATCCTATGATCTCTCCAAGTTCTTCTCCCAAAGCAGAATTCTCTAATGTGATCCCATAACGTGACAGGAAAATTTGTCTCCAAATGCAATTTTGCCATTTCCCAAAATCAAGTCCACAATGTAAAGGTCAGGGATTTTCCTGGCACCAAACTTCTGAAAGAACACACGGCAAACTGTGTCCCGTGGGAAGTTTGAAATGATGCTACACATCTTGGCAGGATCTTTACACTAAGTGGCAGCTTCCAGAGGGACTTTCTGAAAAGGCACTATATTTCATCTCCATGTATAATTTCTTTTACACTTTAGATTTTAAAATCAGATGCATTACTTTATTCTCATACCTTGTGTTATTTTGGTAAAGTGCAGGCATATTTCCTGTAACAACGAATCAAAGAAAATGCCTGATGCTTTTCTACTGCTGTTGGGAAAAGTAATGCCTGTCTCCTATGGCTTCTAATTTCTTCAAGACACTCAGTGCTTAATAAGTGGCAAAGATATATCTAAGAAGCAGTAGGGGAGTGACTGTAATTACTCCGTTCAGACTAAGCCTACAGGTGCCCTGTTCTTGTTTCTTCCCAGGGATCCCAGGAGGAGCCAGGAAATCATATCTGTCTTAGGATAACAAAGATCACTGTCTCACTTGAAAACAGCATCTCACTTAGCTCTCTGTACTCACTTAGCTTGGAAATGCATTGAGGCAAGGTGCAGTTTCCAGAGAAGTGAGAGTCAGAATCTCTTGTAAAGACTGAAAGAAAAAATAAACAGAAGCTTAACCCCAGTCCTGGTGAATCTTACAACAGCTGGAGCCCATATGTTGAGGTTACTTGAAGGTTCTCAGCAGTGACACTACAGCAGCCAGTCCTCAGACTGGTGTTGGTGACCACTTGAAGGTAGTGAGAAGAGTTAGGGTGTCAAAAGATTGAGGTGAGACTCCCAGAATCATTGTTTCCTAGCTATGTGACTTTTCACAAATCACTTCCCTTCTCAACCTCAGAGTCCTCATATCTACCATGAGAGTTGACATGGCTATCCCATAATCCTTAGATGTAATTATCTGCCTTTGAAATATATCTGGTGTGCACAGGCACACGCAGAATTCTGGTTTCCTCTTCTGTACCTGTCAATGAGTACCCCACACTGCAGTGTAATGGAGATGTGTGTGACCTTTCAGAAGTAAGTAAGCTTAGCCTAGGTCATGAGGAGAGGGTCCTCATGATGAAATTAGCATCTGAAAAAAGACCTTGTGGAGTCATATTGAGAAGGATAGTATCTGCAAGCTAAAAAGAGAACCCTCCCTAGGAATCAAATTAACAGACACCTTGAACCTGTATTCTACAGCCTATAAAACTGAAAAATAAAGGTCTGTTGTTTAAGCTGCCTTTGTGGGGCTGAGGATTTAGCTCAATTGGTACCGTGCCAACCTTGGACACACAAGGGTCCGAGTTCAACCCCCAATACCAAAAAAACAAAAAACAAAAAAAAACAGAGACTTTGGAAAGCTGCCTTTGTGCACAGTATTTTGTTATACAGGTCTAGCAACCAAAAATAGTAGAGAAGCACAACTTTGAGAGCTACATAAGCATTGCAGTTGAGTGTGAAAAAGGTGTACAGGACTTTTTTGCACAAATAGGCTCAGGAGGTACCACATTGTCACAGTGGCAAATATTCTAATGTTTCTAATCTACATTTGATAGGACATACTCTAAGATGCTCTAGGAACTGAAGTTAGATCAAAACAAAAGTATCTTCTGAGAATGAAGCTGAAATAAAATATACTAGCATGGGTATAGAGTATGGAGGAAAACCCAAGAGTTTATAATTAAATGCATTACAGTGAAGAGTAAGAAGAAAGAAACATCCTATCAAGGACATCTGTAGCCGTCTCTATGAGCAAGATTGGAAACCATTTTCCACACCCAGAGATACCAAACTAAGTATGTTTGAGCTGTTTAGATTGAAACTATATGAAATTAAAAGAGATGGTCAACTCTTGACACAGAAGAGAAAAAGGTCCAGGCTTGGTGACTCATGCCTGTAATCCCAGCATTCACAGAGGCAGGAGGATTGCTATGAACTCGAGGCAAGCCCAGGCTACATAGTGAGTTTAGGGCCAGCCTGAACTATAAAGCGAGACCTTGTCTAAAAAAAAAAATTAAAAAAATAATAAGTCCAGGAAATTCAGCTTCACAATAGTTAACACTCACAGTGGAGACACAGCACCTAGATTTTGTTGAAACTAGACTTCAGCTGTACCAGAGATGCCCTGAAACTTCATTCATTCATCAAATATTCATTATCAACCACATGCCAGTCATTGGGCCAAATGTCATGTACATGTATCATGGAGTCTGCCTCAATATTATGATACATGTATTATATATTATATATGATATATAATTAATATATACATTATATATATGTTACTACATGGGTATTTTTCTTTTCTGCAAATTCTATAGATGTTACAGTTTGGTAAATGACCAAAAGCCGCAGATCAACAAGAAAATTAGCATGGTCTAACTGACTATTCTGATCCAAGGAATATTTACCCCATTCATTAGTTGCGAACATATCTCCCTTCATTTTTTCCCTTCCTTTCTCCTTTCACTCTTCCCTTCTTTTCACTTCTTCTTTGATGTCTTCTTCCTCTTCCTCTTCCTCTTCCATCTCTCAATCTCTCTCCTTTCTCTGTCTCTGTCTCTGTCTTTCTGTCTCTCCTTCCTTAGTGCAAGTGTTATTTGGCAAAATGTGCCAGGTAATAGAAATCCAGAGATCCTGATCTTTGACAAAAGGTGAAAAGAGCAAGATATCTGAGAACAAAGGTGTGAGAGAAGTAAAGTATTTAACTCTGTCTCCTTACAGAAGGCCTGCAGATGACCCCAAAGATGATCAACTTACAATTCTCTTAAAAAAAAAAAAAAACATAGCTGCAGCATAAAGTTACTCTTATTCTAACCCATACTACGAATTTTGTGAAATAATTAATCAAAATTTTTATACTGCACAGTAGCTATTTGGCAAGCATGGTAGTACAATTTCAACCAGAAACACTGGTAGGATTTAATGAATCTCACAAATTATTTATTATACTTTCAAATAGAAAACCAAGTACAAAATACGATAAGGGGGCAAAGTAGAAGATTTTCATAGCAAACCTCAAGACGCAAATGCAGGTCTGTGGATTCTTTAACAAAATATAACTCAGATAATTACATGAGATCTTTTTAAAAGCAAGAGCAGTCAACAGATTTTCTGTATTCTGAACCTGGCCGCAGGCCTCAGTGCTGAGCAGCACTGCTTGGTGGAAACATTTTCTCAGCTTCGGTATATTGTATGCTTAAACAGATTTTTAATCATCCCAGACAGGGGGAGGGCATTTTATTTCTAACCAGAAGTCAGCTATGAAATGGGAGGCTCATTAGGAACAAGAACAGATGAGCTCCAATTAAACTAACTGCTCCCTGGCAAGCCCCTGGTGTCTTGAAGGGTAGCTTTGTTTAACTAAGGTTTACAGAGCAAACAAGCGTGCTTCAGGTGTCGTTATGGAGAAGCAAGTAAAGGGACGACTCCCAGTGCGTTTCTCAGCGAGATTGCTTCTCATTTGCCATCTCCTGGGACTGCTGAAAACTGGGCCTCCCTTCGGATCCATTGTTTTCTTCTGAGGTAATTACTGAAGAGTGTTCAGGGCACCATTAAGTTCAGATCTCTCCATTACATTTCCGAACCTGGCTGCATAAGAATGCATTTCTTTCACAGGCTTTATTTTCAAAATGACTTTCTCCAAGATCCGGAACACTGGTCCTCGGATCAGTCCTTGCTCATGCTGCTTCTTGTTTGCGAGCATGGCTTGTCCCATCCAGTTCTGAGATTTCCTGAGGGCCCTGGTCTTCATGAGAACAGTTTCACTTCTGAGTCTTCAGGAGAGTGAACCAGTGACCCTCAGTGGGGGCTGCTCATTGGTGGGTGTGGGAGGACGGTAGAAATCACTGGTGTCCAAGCCTCGCTCCCAGGCCTTCTGTTGTTAAGGGGTCAGGGTAGGTTTTGTGTAATTATTCAATTGTTACTTATGTTTACTTAGTTTCCACTAGTGATTCTGATGCACACTCCGAGTGAGAACTAGTCCGAGAAACCCACTTGGAATATTTAATGTGACATTGTCTTTCAGAACAGAAATAAGCATTTGCTGCAAAGCCTTGTGAAGCTACAGCATTTCCAGGCCCTGCATTTTTCTGATAGCGATCCATGGGTTCACCCAGCTGACATCATGCCCTGGATATTGTCTCCTCCCTGCTCTGCGCATTGCTCCTGCTGTTCCCTCCTGGCCACAACACATGCCCTGCCACTTTTTGCATCACATTCCACTCAAACTCCTATTTTTCTTTTCATACCTAGGTCTATTTGGTGGAAGTAGTCCTTCCCTGACACACTATCCCATGCTTCCATGCTTTGGGAAAACATATGACAGCAAAGCTCTTGATCGGCACCATTACATTTCAGTGGTCTAGACACCTGATGCTGGGCCCTTACAGGGAGATGCTTAGGGTTTATAATGGTGAGAGACAACATCTTGTTTATAATGGATTAAGAGCAAATTTCTTTCTCTAAGTCCTCAGCTCCACTCCTTCCTCCACAGGTTTTGTGCTATTGTTCTGTTTCATAAGGTTGGGTTGGATTCAGTAGTTACGTCCTGGAAAAGGCCAGCAAGAAGCAGCTGCCCCACCTGTCCTCTCATCTCCCTCTGTTTTATTTCCTTTTGGGATGGATAGAGCATCTCAGCTTCTCTTCCCACTTATGTACTTTTCAGTGCCCATTTCCTGCTCTGGAATGCAAGCTTCTTGAGGACATGTGCCCCTCAGCCTTATCGCCTGCAGAGCTCTGGTAGCTAGAGTAGCACCTCTATCATCACAGAAGGTCGCAAATAAGGATTTGCTCTTGGCCGAGTTTCAGATCTGATAGATCTACTTAAATCCTGGCTTTACTACTTTCAATTAACCTCCCTGGACAAGATACATCAACTCCTTGTGCTACATCTTCTTCATTCTGTGCTCTCTCTTGCTATCTTGTCAATAAAACTACTTTTAAGGAATGAAGAAGGGGTCGAACATAACTACGTTCAATAGGCAGATCAAGCAAAAGTTGCATGAAAATTTCAGAAAAAAATAAAATATCCAGAGAAATGCATTGCATGTTTTAGAATCAAAATAAGTGGGTAGTGTTTCCCTGACAGAGATGTTGCCCTGATTAAACAAGATATCTGAGGACCTTGTTGAGACCTGTTCTTCCTTTACTGCAGCTGAACTCACTGTATGTTCAAGCCATGCAAAAAGCCTAGATATCGGATCCCTCAAATTTGATCACTTTATGTGGCAAACCATATTTATGGTTAAATCAATCAAACATGTCCCACTGCTCAGCAGAATTTGAGAATCCACTTAGTTTGAGACCTGAGGTAAATTACATATCCAAAGAATAGATAAAAGACAGATATTATGTTTTAAGGAATTGTATTTGATAGATTTTAAATATAAATTATCATTTTATATGAACTCATTGTGGAAAGAATGAAAATGTCCTATGATTAGATGGTTGGTAATTGCATCTGCAAATAGGAAAGAGTGGGAAGGGTTCAAAGGTTTCTTGTAGTTTGCTCTGCATCATAACAGCACACATTCTCCTGGCTGTTCAAGAGCTGTGACTTCCCTTCCAAATCCCCGGGGAGACGCAGCTTGTCCCGCCTGTGGGAAGAACCATCCCATTTGACCAACATGGCGTCCAAGGCAACCAGTGGAGTCTTTCCAGACATGTGACCTGCAGTTGAGGTTGCGATCTCAAAGCTACGGTGTTTCATAAGGAGACTCCTGCTGCAGAATACACTTACCTTCCACAATAGCATCATATCTAAACAAAAAGATCTACACATTTGTTATTTAGATGAATCAACAAAATGCCTATAAGCCATAAGAAGACAACACCTTAATAGTCCTGTTTTCAAAGATGATCCATTAATTGTTTCACCCCTTTCTACTTCACCTGCTTCCTCCTGGCCCCCTCTTCAGTGTGTTTGTATGTTTGTTCTGCATGAACCACTCATTCCCACATAATCCTGCCTTGGTTTTTAAAAACAAAAACATGCTCATTTTAAATTCTGAATTCAACATCCCTGTGCAATCAAGGCTCCATCTGTGCTGTTGTTGCACCCAGTGTCATCCATATTGCAGAAAAGAATTCAGATTCCCTCTCATGGGACCCTCCGTGTTCAAAAGTACTCATAACTCGGTATGAGTTTTTATTATTTTTAATTTTAGCTTTTGACACACAAATCTTTCTCACTCTTTTTTTTCAGTTTCTGTTCTCTCTATTCTCCTGTGACTCACCCTGACCAGATATCTTCTTGGGTGGTCTCGTGTTAGGATGGTTTGGACGTGGTTCCTGCGAGGATTGTCTCTCTGGACAGGCTGCACAGTGCTGATTCAGTGAGCGTAGGACTTGCTTTACACTTCCCCGTGGCTAAATGTATCCCTACTCTGTACTCTTCTTTCATTCCTGACCTTCTGTCTTCCAAGCTGCAAGCCTCGGAGTCACCCTTTCCCCTCTTGTTGTTTAATCTCTCAAATACTGAATCGCAGTCTTTGAGTCTTTACTCTCTACTTCAGTCCTGGTAGAACTGACCTCGTGTGGACTTTACGTTCTTTTGCTCAAAGTATGTATCTAAACGGTCTCACTCTCTGTAGCCTTGGGTGCTTTGTCTCCATCTTTCCTCACTACCTATATTTATACTGTAGCCAAAAGAAACTAAGACAAGAATCTGATCATGGTACTCTTCTATGTAAATTCTCCCATAATTTCTTGTGAATTTCAAATGTTTTGTGCTGTGGAGGGACATATTCAGCCTTGAATGGCCTTCCTGACCACTCCGTATCTCTCTGGCCTCATTCGTAGATGCTCTCTGATTTGAACAACTTCATTTTCAGGGCAAACACCTCCCTGTGCTTCTAGAACCTCAACTGTTTCCAAAGGCTCTGGCCTATGTCCAGAATTCTTATCCTAACTTTATTTTTTAAAAAATTTGACTATAATTTAAAATTCTAGAATATCACATCTCTCTTGAAGATGGAAACATGGGTATGTGGCTGCCTCTGAAAAGGGACTGTAAGTTCAATGTAATAAAATATTAACAGTGAAGCACTAACTCAGAAGACTAATCAGATACATACTGGTCACATTCCTGCCACTTACCAGTAGTGTGACCATGGAAAAAAATCACTTCTGTGCTCTGGTTCTAAAGGCCTTTGTCGCCAGTGACCTGTTTAAGCTAGAAGCTCCCCAAAGTTCCCTCCCACTTCCTTTCTGCATCTTTTCACCAGGGACAGCACATTTCAGAGCTGTCAATAAATCAGCAGTGTAGTACAACTACAAGCCTTGTTGTCTATTGATCATTCTTAGGTAAAGTAGCTTTTATATGAAATCAATATGTGTGTTAAATGTTTTCAAAGTAATTGCTTTATATACCTAAAGGAAACACAATGCCCATAGAAATGAGTTTTCCTTAGCCCCACCTTGTGGAGTGAAGTGGTTTTTTGTTCTCCCCTTCATTGATGAAAACTAGCAATCTGGGGAATGCAGACCTTGACAAAGAGGACAGAGCGTGGATTTTCAAACCAGATCAAGACTCAAGTGCTCACACCATCGTTTACTTTCTTCATGTCCTTGAGAAAGCTATTTTTTGTGTATTTTCGCGGTCCTGAACTGAAGGCCATTACGACTAGAGTGCAGCAGTACATCAACACTGTGTCGAAGTTGGGATGACATATGCGGACCCAGAGTGCCCTCATTTGTTGTTGTTAAACTAGCTGGGAAACAGAATGAGCGTTAATGACACCAGATCTTTCATAATGAGGAAAATATTTATAGCACCATCAGGTAACATGAAATAAATGAGATGCTCTGGTGTTAGAATGAGAAGCAATTCAGGAATAAATTAAATTCCTTTCTTTTACAGATAAGGAATATGGAAGCCAGAGTACTTTAATAACTTATCTCAGAATAATTCTCTATTGGTTGATGCTTCGCATACTTGTACACCATTCTTGTGGACCAGAGTGATGCCCCCTCTTTGGTTTTTGTTTCTCAGTTGTTGGCTCGTATCACCCAGAAACCTCATGAAACACATACTGCTATACTCACTACAGAGGTCCAGGCTCAGTGGGGTGAGGTGGTCTGCAGAATTTGCATTTTAAGCATATTCCCCATGTTGCTGATGCCGTATTTTGAATAGCATTGCTATAGACACCATTATTCTGTGTTGGCTAGGGAGAGTTCTTAGATTTTTTTTTTTAAACACTTCACTCTCAAGCAGTGACAGAGACAGGCAAGGTCATCTGTCTTGATTATGCCCTACTGGTTTGGTATGGGACACAGCACTGCCAGTGATGGACAATGAACAATTCTTTTCTTGCTGTCTTTTCCAAATACACTCTCAGATAAGGGAAATGTGTTTCAGAAAATGTACTCTCAGATTGACGCTATACAGATTGCAGTCTGTTTTGTCTGATATGTTCATGATCGTCTTTGGGGCTTCCAGAATCCACACGAAGCACTGTAGTGTCTGAGATGGCCTTGGAGGGCACCACTTTGTGAATGGAACATCAGGCTGCCTTTGTATGTTCTGTGGTGAGAGAAAATATAACCCAAGTAAATACTATATGGAAAGCTGCCATGTGAAGTGAGTTTGAGAAATCACACAGTGCCAGCTATTTATTTGCTCTGAGAAGAGCAAAGCAGATTACATTCCCAAGGTCCATTTGTTCAGTGGACAGTTTGGTGCTTTCTGTTCATATTTCCATAGAAACAATGGTGCTATTTCAGCTGTGTCATGCATTACGGTTTTAATAAACTTAACCTGAACACGAAATTACCATTCATAAAATTATTTTTCAGGAAAATTGTGTTCTGCTTGGTGGTCAAAGGGAAAAGATAATCCAGCAAACAAAAAGTAGCATCTCATACCAAAAGAGGTATCACAAAACTCAGATGGATATGGTCCCAGTGCAATAAACTTGGAGCACAAAGTTAAAGTGTTTGTAACTCTCAGTTTCTTTATCTGCTAATGGCAGATGATATATGCTTCACAGAGTCCATGTGACATGTAAACAGGATATATGAGCTTTGTCAGGGTTCTGCTATTTTATCTTCAGCAAAGTAGGCACTTAATACATTACTGTTGTCATTTCTTAAGGAACATGAATTCACTCATTCTGTGGCTTCTGAAAGCAGAATTCAAACTCAGGGCCTCCTCCATTTTAGACAGGGCCTCACCTGCTGAGCAACAACCCTGAGCCCCTTTTATTGTTTAATTTGAGGCAGGGTTTCACTAAAGTGCCCAAGGTGACGTTGGGA
>PVIC010001224.1:40914-69464 GCA_004025085.1 Thryonomys swinderianus
AAAATCACATATAACATTGGGAAATTTGTACCAGTATATGCCACAAGTTAATTCTCATTTTTACCCACATCCCTACCCACTCCCCCCTCCTCCCCCCTTTATACATGCTCTTTTATTTTCTTTCTGTATCATATTTATTCCTTCCCCTCATCACATTCCCACACCAAGTTTCCTATAGAAATATTCCACTCTATAAAAGATGCTGGAATTTTGATCTTCCTGCATCAGCTTCCCAAAAAGCCGGGGTTTCGTGAATGCACCATGGTGCTCGGGTCTGTTTTTGTTTGTTGGTTGGTTTCTTTGGTTTTGTTGTTGTTGTTGTTGTTGTTGTTGTTTTACTAACACAGCCATAATTATGGAAGAGGCAGGAAACAGGACAATAGATGGCCCTTGAAATCTTACCTTCCTCAAACATGCAAAGTAACTCAACAATTCCAGCTCAGCTCTGACATCTTCAGACCATTTCAGCACTAGAAACTGTAAAGAGCTTCCATTTCAGGGCAGGCACCACCTGAATTTGAGGGCAGGATAATGATGTTTATTACTGCTCAGATTTCTGTTGAACTTGAGTTCCTTGTTATATTTTTAGCTTCCTCATAAGGAAATTCTGAAATGATCTCAGTATTTTCTCCTAACAGAAACCTAGATTTTTTTCCTCTGATATTTCTAAATAAAATATATAATGGTGATGTATTACCTCTACTTATGTTAATTAGGGGGGAAACTATGTGAGCTTTTAAAGGTAAATGTTTATTGCTTTGACTTGATATTCCAGCAACATTCATCAACTCATTACCAAACACCTACTACATGTTAAGTATGTTTATGATGTTAGGAATTGTAAATGAAGTTGATAAAATTCTACTTAATGACAGAGTTAATGGAGAAAACAAAAGAATTTTTAAAATGTATAGCCTGTATGGCTTGGTAAAGTAAGAATTATAAGTGGGCATTTGGGTTGTTTCCAAGATTGGGCTATCATGAACTGAGCTGCTATGAACAAGGGTGTACATCTGTCTTTCCAATGTGATTTTTTAAATTCCTTTGAGTGTATTCCTAGCAGTGAATAACAACCCAAATGCCCATTAATTGGAGACTGGATAAAGAAGGTGTGTTTTATTTTATAAAATGGAGTATTACTCTGCCATAAAGAATGACAAGATTCATTCATTTATGCACAAATGGATACACCTGGAGGACACACTAGTAAGTGAAGTAAGTAGATCACAGATATGCAAATACCCCATCTTTTCTTTGGTATAAGAACCTGTAGATGTAAATGAGTTCTAGAATGTATGATAGCTTTTGTAAAATAGGAAATATCCAAAGGGGATTTGGTGTGGGAACATAATGAGGGGAAGGAATAAATGTGATTCCGAAAGAAAATAAAAGAGCGTGTATATAGGGGGTGGGGGGTTGTGGGTGGGTAGGGATGTGGGTAAAAATGAGAATTAACTTGTGTCATATACTGGTACAAATTCCCCAATGTTGTGTGTGATTGTGAGCTGTATGTAAAATGTAATTTTTAAAAAAAAGTATTTTGAATGGTTTCAGCAGAGGTAAAACGGAATCGGGAATGAAAAGGTTGAGATAGAAGAACCAAAAGGACAAAGGCCCTGAGGTAAAAGTAAACGCTCTATGCCTTCTGGAAAGATAAGTTATTATTCTGAGCCAGGTGGAGGTAGGAAAACTCCACTCAGAAAGAGTTTGACTTCAGATGGCCATATAACTTGCTTAGTTAGTTCTAGGTCGCCCTGCTCCTTGGAGGAAGCGTTGGTGTTGATCATGCTGGGAGGATGGTGTTCCTGTGGTAGTAAATTCCAAATTATATTGTGCAGGGTTTGTTTCCTCTTGCTTCCGCCTAAGTACATTCCTTTCTTATTTCCTTAAAATGTAATTAGCTTTACAGATAACACTTATCTCTCAACCAAGTTGCTAATTTTTTTTTCTGGAAACTTGAATATCATCCAGGACACTTTCCATCTCCATCTCTCATGATTAATTGGGTTTCAGTATCTATAGATTTCATCACCTTTGTGTTTCACATCCATCCTAATCTCTCCATAAAGTCAACCCTATTGTAATTCAGATCCTTTTAATTATTCACTTTGCCTTCAAGTAATCTGCTCAGTTCCTAATCAATTCTCTATGCAACCACCATAGTGATTTTTGTACTGTACAAAGTTGGAGATATCCTACTTCTGTTACAACCAGAGATTTCCTCATGCTCTGAAGATAAAAAAAAAAAAAAAAGCAAACCTTAATGGGCTTAAAACAGACTTTATGATCTTGGTCCCACCTACCTTATTAGCCTCCTATCTTAAAATGCAGTGAATTCCTTTTGAACTCATTTCCTCTTTTTTTTTTTTTTTTCCATCCAAACAGACTTACACATAGCACTGAGGTCTTGTTCATGTCTAAGCTGAAATAGGATTTTTCTCTCTTGGTTCTAAGCTGTTACACTTACTGTTCCCTCTCCAGGCACATTTCCACATTTTTGCTTCTTTACGATACCAGCTCAGATGGTGTCTTTTTTCCAGAAGAACTGTCTGCCTAATGAGCTCCCACAATAGACCATCTTTGCTCTCACTGCAATATTGAATAGCTGCCCCCTCACTTCTCTGTGTTCCCCACTGGCTGGAGTTCCGAGAGGTCAGGAGCTACCTCATACAAACATTATCAGATGTCTGGTGCCAGATGCTGGATACTCATTAAGATGAGTGGAATCACCTTGGATTGAGTGGGAAAATGTATGAACCTTAAAATGAAGCACACAGACTATAACGTATCAAGGTGTCAAGATACTGAGTCATCCTCTATTTGGTGTATATCTTTGCAAAGAGCTGTAAGTCCCATGTATATCCGTAACCTTGTCTGCATTCCCTGCCACTGATGAAGAGATAAAGAAACGAGATTTCTCTCATTTCTACACCAGCATATTAGAAGAAATAATTATGAGTTAAAATGTCAGCCTCTACTATTTCAGCCTTGAAGATTACATAATAGACCGATGATCTTATATATTCATTTAACCATATGAAAATCATGTAAAAGTGTGCAGTTGTCTTATGTGAACTTTCCCATAGGCTAATATGGGAGATTACATATTATATTTGAAAAATCCCCTTGACTATTATCTTTTGTTCTCTTGTGCTGGCCTTCCAGGGCTCAGCACATGTACAGAAACCAACAAGCACCTCGTATGCCCACTTGCCCAAAGCTAACTGGTCCTAGTAGCACAGTTTAACTCAGAATGATAATGTGTCTGGACTCATCACGGTGGCTTTTATTCTCTTGAAGCTTTCTTTTCCCCCCATGAAAGGTTTCCTTCGACTTTTCTTGCTCCCTGACCTGGACACACTGGGCTTCTCTTGCTCCTAGAAGGTCGATTCTTTTCCCTGACTTTTCTACATGCATCTCCCTTCTCTAAATCATTCTCTCTTGTCACTTTAAGTATCACCTTCACTTGAATGAGTCCCAGATTCTCGTCTCCAGCTCTGGCTCCTCTCCCATGGTACAGCTCCACGTTTAAGTTAGCAGTTCATCATCTCCACCTGGATTCCCTGCTGGTTTCTTAAATGCAGCTTTATTGAAAGTTCAATTATTTTCACCTCCCTACATATTCCTATTTTCAGTTTTACTGAAGGTGACTCAAGAGAGGCTCTCTGGGCCTCTTCTTTTCCTCTATGAGGAGCTAAGTCATAGGAGTGGGTGCCCAGTGCACTACTGTACAAGGTGACACGCCACCTCGCTGTAACAGATGGCACCAAGGTTTTCCAAGTGACTATCATGGACCCAGCAGCATATTTCTCTCTGATATTTGGAACTTGCAGATGGATAAATACATCAACAGAAATAAGCGTGGTAAGGGCAGCCTCTCAAGTAGAGGTAGAGAAACTACCGCAGCAGGTCAGCTGTCACTCATTTTCCTTGTCCCTTCCTAAGTCTCAGATATTCAGTTCTCCCTTCAAGTGCATAAGTTATCCCAGCTTCTTTGCGATGCATTCTTGCAAATGTTTAATTATTTCCCTAGTCTGAGCTAGTGGATTCATGCCAAATGCATCCCTCCATGATTCACAGTCAGTTCAGATAGTCTTTGATGCCTCCTGTCTTCAGCGTCCGCAAGAACAGGGACACTTTCTTTGAACTTGCAAAAGGGACACATCCTTGCGAATACCTTAATGCCAGGCCATTTAGACACATCTGAAACTTCTAAACTTCAGACTTTCCAATAAGAAATTGTTGTTTCTTTAAACCTCTAAGTCTGTGGTTGTTTGATAAAGCAGCACAAGAAATAAGACAAATGGACACCAGTGTTCCAGTAATGTGGGTTCAGTGACAAAACACAAGCCGTCTCAGGCAGATTGGCTACAACCTTGATCAACTGTGAGTTCTGGGAGATACATCAGCCCTCCCTTCAGTTGTCCAGGACTCTGCACATGAAGCTAGAAGAAGAAAAATACTTTCCTGACTTTATTGTCCTTTAAAATAAAGCTTACTTCCTTTTGAATGGGATTCTTTCAGATATGGCCCCCAGCTTCCCTGACTGCTGCCTTACAATGGACCTTCCATGCTATTTGTTACCTTTTCTTTTTTAGGGCACTAACAACTGTTCTTACTGACAAGCAGTAATACTGACACAGTTGCATTAGTCTTGGTGTTTATAGCCACTGTAAATTCTTCACTGTCTTGAGGACTTTTCTGATCTTCTCCATAAAGTTCTGTCTTATACAGTGTACATTCTCTTTGTGTTTGTATCCTATTACATAGACAACTTAGTTCCTCATTATCATACAAAAGTTCTAGCAAAACCAAAGACCTAGTTTTGCTTCCTACTTGTCAGGCCTGGGCCAATGACTTCAAAAGACCCACAATTGGAAATGAATGTCTATCATGACCCACAACCTGCCTCATCATGAACATTCCCCAAACATCTGCTTCATGCCTTGTTCACTGTGACCAAGAGTGGGTAGAGTGGTGAGATCAGAACATGGAAAACTCCTCTCCTCTCCAGGCCTTACCCATTCTGAGCTTGCAGATAAAGGAGATCGTGTGTGTGTGTGTGTGTCTGTGTGTGTGTGTCTGTGTGTGTGTGAATGCACATATTTACCCACTTTCCATAAATAAAGACAGAAAGAGAGCATCAGTAAACAGATTTGGAAGCATTTTGAAAGAATAACCTTGAGAACTGTACACAATGGTTTTTTCTATATTGTTCTTTCTGTGTCTACAACTCTTCACAAAATGCAGTATAATCAAGATCATCTGGTATCTCTGGATACTGCAGCATTTAAGTCTAAGTGCTGGTTTCTGCTTCCCAAAGACTTTTTTCCTGTGGTGCAGGAAATAAATGCATAGCTCTAAGAACACCAGAGTGAGTTTGTGAGAGTCCTGTATCTAAGAGTCTATTCAAGGTGCTGAAAGCAGAACCCTGGCGCAAATGAATGGAAAAGCGCCATAGGGCTTTGAAAGAGGCACACAAGCCATGACTGAATCCCAGGCTGGCTAGTGCACCATCGCTAGAGATGCTGTTCATTGTGCTTTTACGAACACTTGTTCTGTTTCAAAGCCCTGTAAGGCTCTAGGTGACAAGATCAAGCTGGACACATTCTCTATGCCTGTGTTTGGACTTGAGACATAGGAGGGGCTGAGGAGTAGGACCAGTTCAAGGAGAGGTAATTCCTTATCCGTAGGCTCCCCTGTAGTCTTCTGTACTCCTGGTTTAGATCACATCTGTATGATGTATGAGAGCTCCATAAGCAGAAAATAGGCTCCATTCATCCTCACCTCTGTGACTGTCACAGTACTTCCAGTAGGGGATCACCCATTTCTTCTCACCCCTCGTTCCTCCCTCCTCTTTCCATGTTTCCTTCCTTCAACGTTTTCCTTTCTTCATCTTCTATCCAGAAGCCTTTCTTCTATCTCATTTCATTTTACACTGTTTTCTTCAACATTGTTCCTGGTATAGAACTCAATAATAAACACGCTTCAAAACAAGTAAGGCTCATCTTCCCTTTCTGAAGAGAGTTTGCACTTTAAATATTGTTTTGCTTTGTGGAATGAGTCCACAATAAAATAAAGAGAAAAAACAAAGGTAGAGCCAGGCATGGTGGCTCATGCCTGTAATGCCTGTAATCCCGAGTATAATGTACTCGGGAGGCAGAAGCAGGAGGATTGCTGAGTTCCAGGCTTGCCTGGTGTACATAGTGAGCTCAGGGCCAACCTGAACTATAAAGTGAGACTCTGTCTCAAAAACAAACAAACAAACAAAAAACACAAAGGTAGAGATGTTGGCAGATACTTCTCATGGAGGTTAAGAACAATTGCTTAACAACAGTTATTAATAGTTTGATAAGTTAGTTTGTGTAGTGAGTACAACCGACTGCATCAGATGGCAGGGGCTTACTATCTTTGTAATATCAACTATAATATAGTAAATGAAAAGATAATTATTACTATATTCCTAGTGAATGTCTGCACTAAATTCAATCCACAAGGTGACATGTGATAGACATGTCTTGTAGAAAGAGCACACGACAAGAGATGAGAACAGAGCTAGAATTCACAGGATGGATTAAAGTGAATGCAAGAACCCACTCATTTCAGTCAGTGAGTCCAAGTAAAGAAAAAGAAAAGAAAGGAAAATAAAAACCAGGAAAAACTGTCATAAATCATGAAGTATCTTCTAGTGAGTTTTTAAGTAATCTGCTAATTTATTTATATGAACCATATATACTCCACATGCTTGGATCATAAAATATCTGAGAACTACTTACTTGATGCATTACTGCAATATTTCTGGAAGTTTCTTAGGATGGGACATCCTAAGAATGGGACATATTTTCCCTTCAGTTCTCTATTTAAAAATGTAAAAAACCTTATAGAATCAATAGGGCACTCAACGCAGATGGCTGTGATGCTTAACTGTTTAATGGATACCCACATACATATTTTAAAGAAATCTATTCAGGACACATTTACTGACCTTTCAGACTGAGCCTGGCAGCTAAGTGAGATCATTTGAGCCCTATCTGATGAGACAGTTCATCGGGAGGACATGTAGGGATCTCTGCGGAGTAATTGAGAATCGTCAGCACAGAAGGACTTGACACGCTTAAGGGCAGAAGGGTCAGTGGGGTAGGATGGAGGGCAAGGAAGGGGAGGAGCTTCTGTCCTTTTGCAAAAATTAGACAAGACATAAGGGGTGACCCTAAACTCTCCGAACTCTGTGCTTGTTACTTTTTTTATGAGGTACACCTGTAATCTCAGCAGGGTCTGGGAGGCTGAGGTAGGAGAATTGGAAGTTTGAGTCCAGTCTGGCCAATTTAGCTACTTGTGTCAAACTGAAAATTAAAAAGAGCTGAGGATGTAGCTGGATTCAGTCCCAGCACCAGCAGGAGAAAAGGCCTCTTCACCATCTTGATTGTTGCTTTTGTCAATGTTTATCATCTTCCTGAGAAAGATGCTATCTACTCCCCTGGCCATTCCTAAGGACTTAGACGAGCTAGGTTCCTTCACTGGAACTTGCCATGATGTCAGCCATATTGACAGGTTGTTTCTCTTAGCTCTTATTGACTGGAACAACTCAGTTTGCTTTTAGTACTCTTTTTTACTTTGCAATATAGCATTCTGGTGTTAACTGTACTAAACCACTCCATGATTTTGAATAGCTAAAATATTTAAATCTGTCTTTGTTGTCTTCCAAAGGATTTACATATGTAATGAACCTCTACAGGGACTGCCCCCTGAAAAGTGTGCATACTTCAGGAAAAGAAAAACTTGTATAAATATTTTAATACTAAATTTATTGAGAAATCATGTGATTAATACATGTTACGTTTGGACTCTACAATTACAAGAGGTGCTCAGACATTTATTAGTATAGCACCTGCTGCTCGGGTAACCTTTGTCATTGAGACTGCCGTGCATGCATCTTCAATTTCTTCTCTAAGAGTCAGCAGTGTAGCAGGGTTTCTCTCATATACAACATTCTTTAGCGTCCCCCTTATGAGGGTAATACTATCTGTTGAGAAAACACCACACTATTTTTCTTTTCCCAAAGTGTCCCTACTTTTTTTTGTGTGTGTGAACTCTCTATGTAGCAGAGTTCAGTAAGTAGTAATTCAAAGAATTACAATGGGACTCACGTATGTAATACTTTAATAACTGTTATTAAATTGGAGAGAAGTCACAAGGCAAAGGAAAAGGCAGTGCGCTGCCAGGATGGTGAATTAGGAATGGACAATACAGAGGGGAAATCAATACAATCTAAGGGCTACTCGGTCAGGTCCATTACTCAGACTCGGTTCAGAGCTGACTTGCTACACAGGGATGCTGGCTGTTTTCCTCCTGATCTAGGAGACCAGAATGAAAACAGCTTTACAAAGAGAAATCTCTTTATTTATGTTGTGTTTCTGAGACAGATGAGAATCACCTGATTCTCACTGTTTCTTGGACTGCCTGAGACAGTGTGGCTTGGCCAGCAGCTCTCTACCCTCTCCCCTTTCTTCCATTGGCGTCTGTCTTGCCCCTCAGTGGACTGGGACAGTTTGCCTCACTCTTCTCCCTGTCTATCCAACAGTGTCTTTCCTGGCTATCATACTCCTTCTCTAACGCACCAATTCAGAGGCTACTGTCTCCTGCAGCCCATGGTGGAGTTCACCTACCATGTCTGGCACACGCTGGCTTTGGCCATGACGGCCATTGCCTTTGTCAAGCACTGGCCACCAGAGTTACATGGTATCATCTGGTGCCATTGAAGCTGCTGCAGAGCTGGGCTTGGCTGATTCTGAATCTAGCAGAAGTGCCCTAGGGTGGTAGGCAACACCCTTAGACAGAAGGAAAAGTAGAGAGTCATTTCTGTGTCTGCTGTTTCAGGGTTCTCTTCAGTTTAAAATCATCTCCGTGTCAAAGCATTAGATTTTGGAGTAGTGTTTCTCATCCTTTTCCTAGAATATTAAATTTAAATTTGGTTTAACTAGCTCCAATATGTTTTAGGTTCTGCATATATGCTTGAAGAGACAACAAGTAGGTAGTAAATTATACCTGACTTGAAATTTTTCTCCACTTTATCCCAGTTGTGTTTGTATTAACATAGTATCAACAGTCTACGAAACATGTATTAACTGGGTCTCTTACTTGCTCTCCCTACCCCTGGGAAAAATTACCCAACACCCACAATTTAAGAAAGAAAGGTTTACTTTGGCTCACATTGTGTAGAGGTTTCAGTCCATACTCTGCCGGCTCAAACATAGGATGGGACTTGATGAAAGTGTGCTAAGTATAACATCATGTCCAAGACACAGAGGAAGAGGGAGTCAGAGATGGGAAGGGAGATGAACATTTCTGCTTCACTCCCGCGGTGACCCGATCTTCCAGTCAGACCCTGTCTCCTAACAGCAAGTTGGCTATAAGCCCCCACAATCCAGTCACGCTCCCAAGCCCCTACCTATGAAAGCATGAAGCTTTGGAGAAACATCTAGATGTAAACTATAACACTAGGGACTCTCACTTAGTAAAGTTTCAAACTAAAGCTCTAGCAGAAAAGGGAGGAAATAATCAGTTTCAAGTTTCAGTAAATCATTTGAGATTATTTAAATGCCCACAATGGGCAAGTATGAGAAAATTATAAGTCTACTGTCTGATCCTCTTCTCCTGACTGGTTGGTTGACTAGGACGTTCCTCCTTGGAGTAAGTTTTATTTTGCTAAGAGTTTCTGTCAGTATTTTCTTTTCATTTCTTCTTACCAGAAGCTTGGTTTTAAAAAAATAATTTACCGTGATATAGAGAGGCCTGGGGGGTTCAAGTTTCAGTTCTTCCAAGTACAACCCAGAAAGCCTCTGGCAAATTGCTCAATTGTTTGAAGCTTGAATTTTCTTCCCCAGACCAATATAATATAGATCTCAAGAAATTATGAAAAGGCAAGACTTTAGAATATGATCAATACTTATAACTGCACTCTAGGTGTTAGTGATGACTGCCTCTGAAGTGAATCACATACAAATGCTGGTTCGCTCTCTTATTGAAGGTGACTGTGACAATAGCTTAATCCCCATGTCCCTTGATATTTTTAATTCTTCTGTGAAATAGTGATAATACCTAACATCAAGTAATAGCTTAAATTAACTTATACATCTAAAATATATAATATATATTGCTTCTCAGCCTTTTGGCTAAGATCAAGTGTAAAATACATAATACAGGGCCTAATTTGGAGTCTATGGGTAGGATACGTTAGTGAATTATTTTGGTTACAAACTGCTGGTGTGTGTGTGGTATGTGTCAAAGCAGCTCTTCTGTTCCGGGAAGTCAGAAGATACTATAGTTAAAGTGAACAAACAAAAGCTCAGAAAAGCAGCTAATGTGGATAGAGAAAGTCTAGAGTCAGAGAAGCTAATGTAGCAGATCCTAAACAGGAATTGCTATTCTCCTAAAGGGAAATCCTTCCTGAAATAAAGAACAAAAAATATTGCCGGGCGTGGTGGCTCACATCTGTAATCCCAGAACTTGGGAGGCAGAGACAGGAGGATTGCTGAGTTCAAGGCTTGCCTGGGCTACATAGTGAGCTCAGAGCCAGCCTGAACTACAAAGCGAGACCCTGTCTCAAAAAATTAAAAAAAAAAAATATATATATATAGGTTTTAATGTGATCATCAAGGACAGTGGGGATTTCATTCCCAGAAAATAAAATGTGCCAATTTTAAAACTTAGCCTATTAATGAGATTGATCAATCAACAAATGTTTGCTGAAATCTGGTGAGGATATAAAGGGAAAACATGAATTCCAGAGCCAACTAAAACAATGTCTGAATTCTGATTTTTCTATTCTGTTACCTTGGTCAAATCACCCACCCTTGTTTTCAGTATGATATGGGATTGTGTAGGATTAAAAGACACAGTTATATGTGTATGACCCTATGTAATTTCTGTATTATTTTTAAAAAATCTTTTGACTTTTTATAGCTAAAGATGGTGGGAATTTCAAAAGATAGTTGCCTGAAACAGTCTTTTCCATCACCTACTAAGTAAGAGCAGCTTTACTGGTTTGTTAAATTCACTGAAAAAGTCTGAATTATAGATGGTGGTTGGACAGAGAGATACAAGGAAAAGTCCCTCAAATCGAACATTTAAAATGAAAATTACCACTGTGAAGTTTCATGTGGTGGCCCACTGTATGCTTGGTGTCAAAGGAGAAAAAAATAGCCCACTGACTACGGTGATCAAGTCTTCACGGAAAAATATCAGCACAGGCCCAAGGAAGAGCAAGACACTCCACCCCAGGAGGTTCTGCAGGCCTTGCCCCGTGAGCACACCTCCCCCAAACCCACAAGTCTCCTGCGCTGAACAGCGGACAACAGGCGCTGGGCTCAGCCACCCCGTCCCAGTTCACCCTCACATCAACCCTAAGATGGAAGTTGTATCATCTCCCTTCTTACACTGAGAAAACCGAGACTCAAAATGGAGCCATTGCCGGGCGTGGTAGCTCACGCCTGTAATCCCAGCGCTTGGGAGGCAGAGGCAGGAGGATTGCTGAGTTCAAGGCTTGCCTGGGCTACATAGTGAGCTCAGAGCCAGCCTGAACTGCAAAGCGAAACCCTGTCTTAAAAAAAAAAAAAAAAAAAATGGAGCCATTTCGTCAAGGTCCCACTGGCAGAAAGGCGCTGAAGCAGGATGGAACGGGGTCTACACACCCCACGTTTGCAAACAGCATGCCGCTGCTAGTAATGACAAAAGCTGCCATCACCCATGGTTCCCTGCTCTTTAAAACCTTCTTCCTGGCACCACTGCCCACCGTTCCCGAGTGAGTTGACTTTCCCTCCACGTCCCCACCTGGCCTTCTGAAGAGATGTGTATGTTCCATAAGCGGCTGTACTCTCTGGTCTCATTCCACTTCAGGTCTGACTCTCCTGTTAAGCTGTAACCCCCATAGGCCAGCGTTGGGCATTAGTTATCTATTTATTATTCAGCTACCATTTGGAGCTCATAGTAACAGCTTAATAAATGCGAATGAGTAACTGTGGGTAAATACTGTTTGCCTTCCAGGCACTCTGCCCAAAGCTTGCCAAGTAAGTTAACTTCTCTACGAGTCAGTTTCTTCACCTTCAAAGTGAAGATGATCTAAATAGCTGCCACGCAGACTTGTAAGGACTCGTAACTGATAAGGCGCTGTCATATTGATAAGCACACAGCAAATGCGAGAGAAATGTTGACTGTTATTGTGGCCACATTCAGTTCCAACCATACACCCTTAAATGAAGTATTGGACTTCTCAGAATGGGAACTCTTTCCAGAGAAGTTAAGTGTCTTGCAGAAGATTGAACAGCAAAGTGTGTGCTGTGGAGAACTGAGATGCAACTCAACTCTCAAGTCTTAGCGAGTTGCAGCTACATCCATCCGGGAGGGTCCCAGTCGGGTTGGTCGTCTCAGGCTGGCAGGGGTGGACTCAGACAGTGGGCGGGCAGGTGTGTTTCTGGCAGAGCCCGGGGTCTCTGCTTCCACACGGCTGCCTCACTGCCGGGAGAGGTTTGGAGTCAGACACCTGATGAAGCCAGGGGACCCAGCACTCCCACATTTCCTAGTTAGCAACAACCACTTGGAGGCCTTACACAGAAACATATACTTTAGGACCTTGAGTCACTGCAAGTGATCGTTCGTGACAAGCACCGTGTGCATCCGTGGGGACGGAGGTGCCATCAGAGAAGTGTGTGTAACTTCCAGACAGGGTGAGGCTAGACTTTCAAGTGTGGGCAGCAGTACCCGCCCCAGGGGGCAGTCACCGAGCAGTGCCCCCAAAGGTCGGCTCTGCCCGCCCTCTCTCCGTGTCTGTGAACTTAAGATAGCAGCCCTTTCTCTGTCAGCCCCCTTAAGATCCCTGGATGTGTCAGCGGGGACCCTGAGGGCCCTGGAGTGACGGGGGTGCCTGGGATGTCGTCCTGACAAAGCCCCTGAATTATTTGACTTCTGTACTTTCTCCCACGCCGGAAAAGCTCTCCCCGGGCTTCCAGCGGGGCTGTCTGGAAAGGACGCTAAGCACCAGCCGCTGGAAGTGCTTTTCTCCTCGCAGCCGAGAGAGAGCCAGCGGGCTCAGCTGTCTCCCAGAGGAGGCTCGGGAGGAGAGAGCAGCTGCCGCCACCACGACGGTGGAAAGGGGACACTCACAAGCCTCCCGGGCAGCCAGCGAGCGCGCAGCAGCCCTGCCCAGCCTCCCGCGTCAGCCAGCGCGCGGAGCGCCCGGCTCCGGCAAGTTTCCCGGGAGTGTCCCCTCCCCGCGGCCGCCCGGCCCGTGAGGTCTTCGGCTCTCCGACAGAGGCTTCCCTGGCCGACCGAAGTCGAGTAGTCCGCCGGGCGCTGGGGTGGGGGCGCGGCCCCTCCGGCAAATGCCAGCAGCAGCATGACAGGCTGGACTTTAGCCCAGGTCTGTCCTCCCCCCGGGGGGCCGCCCGCTCGGCGCGGCGCGCCTTAGAGGACCGGCTGGCTTTCCCCCTTGCAAGTCTTTGTTCCAAGGCAGACGTGGCTGGATTCTCTGATTAACTCCCTCCACTCCAAAAGGGGTCCGGAGGCTGGTATGCGCTGCGAGCTTAGAGGATGCTGACTCTTGAGTGGGAGTCGGAAGGACTGCAAACAGTGGGTATTGTTGTGATCATATGTGCATCTCTGAAGCTGCTTCATTTGCTGGGACTGATTGATTTTTCGGAAGGTAAAGTGGTCGCTCCCAGTCCGTGCTGTTGCTCAGGTCCAGTTCTGAACTGGACCCTGCAGAAGTCCAAACGCTTAAGACTCGAAGTAAAAGTTTAAATATGTGTGCTTGACCTAGCGCGGTCCAGAGCCTGGACAGCTCATTTCTGTTTGTCCAAGTCGTTGACCCTGGGAAAGAAGGGATTTTGTGCCATGCTCTCTGCAGGTGAAACTTAGCTGGGCTTATGGCTTGCTTTTTTGAGAGTTAAATAAATGTCTACGGTGGGAAGTTAGGACTCTACTGCGGGCAGATAATACAGGTTGGGCTTTGGGCGTCAAGTTGCTGCTGGCTGCCAAACCATAATGCATTAGTGATTCTAGCCTCTGGAAAAGGCTCTTGATTTGGGAGGGAAATATCTGCGTGCCTCATTCTAAATGTGTGAGCCTCATTAGTCAGTAGGTGTGGGGGTGGAGCTGGGTTGTTGATTATGCTAAAAAATGGGTAAGTCTGGGTATAACATTGAGTTAATTGCTGCTCATCAAAAATGAGTTTTTAGCACTTAATTTGTGAAAGTGTTTCACTTATATTTTCCAAATGAGGCATTTGGATTATCTCTCCCCAAGGGGAACCTGTATACACAGGGTAGTAGTTGCTACCAATGAATAAATTGTCCATATAATATAAATGTTACTTTTGCTGCCCCAAACCAATTTTGTTATGTCGTTCAAAGATTTGACTTTTTACAGGGAAAAGTTGATTAACTCTACTAAACATGTATGTATGTACTCATGAACTAATGCTTTCACTGCAGTAGCGTACTTGGTATCATCGAATGCTAATTCTATATCCAAGCTCTCCTTTCTTCAAATCAAAGAATGGAATCCTGAAATATTTGCTAATGCTCTTTCAGGATAAGAATATGATCTTTCATGGCTGAGTTATGAGTACTCTTGTCTCACACTGTATATAATGTCTGGAGATGGAAGTAGTGGAACCTCCTTTTTTTCTTGTAATCTTTCTAACTACAGGAGCTACAAGCTGATAGCTAAGATGACATCGGATGCACAAACTACATCTGGTGCACAGGTTATTTCTATTCACATGTTAAAATGGTCACTGTATCTTGTTTTCTATGAAATTGGTTCATTAAGTTCTAGTTATTCAGAGCAATATAAGAACAGTTCTCTTGTAGTTTTTGTGTTCTCTGAGTATTCCTAACCTGTGAAAAATTCTGCTTAGAGTCAATGAAAGTAATATTCTTTAAAATAAAACCCCAGAAAGTGCCTTTTTTCTTTGTCTTATATTACATAGTAATTTTATTTAAGCCCTTGGAGAAAAACAATATATAACCTTATATATGGTGGTAACCTGCATTCTTGAACTGCATTCTGCAAACTTCTCAGAGGTTTACACACTATTTTTTCATTCTCTTGAGATTTCTGCCCTAATGAACAACTGTTGATTTCCTAATGAATTATAAATAGGATAACATTAATTTCTATGATCAGAAACATTTGACCCTGTATCATTTTGTTACAAATTATTGGTTTTTGCTCTCCAAACTTTGTCAAGTCAGAGCTTCCAAATTTGTTGCACTATGCACTAAAGGGCTTGATTTCAGAGCTGAATTTTGGGGGAGGAAGTTTGGAGCAGCAATCAATACCACATACCACAGTGCTGGGCGTGGTGGCTCACGCCTGTAATCCCAGCACTCGGGAGGCAGAGACAGGAGGATTGCTGAGTTCCAGGCTTGCCTGGGCTACATAGTGAGCTCAGGGCAAGCCTGAACTACAAAGCGAGACCCTGTCTCAAAAAAAAAAAAAAGTATCTAAATTTGAGATGAAATCCAAGTCACATTCAAACTCTTATCTCAATCTATTTACTATGCATTCATAGATATAGATATGCCCAGATATATGGGCATATATGTAGATATGCCCAGTTGATATTGAGTAGGATATCCAGTAAGCTTGGAAAACCTTTGATTTAATGCGCTATATAAGCCTCCATCATGCTAAAATTCAAGAATGCAGGTTACCATCATATATAAGGAAATCAGTCCTTGTTAATTCTGAAGTATATGTTTAAAAATGCTGGTCTAATCCAACTCTCAACTTACTATGTAACTAAAGCAATCCAGACAAGTTAACTGGTTTATCAAATGACAAAACTAAATGGAAAGAGAGATAGGACAAAACCAAAGACCGCTGAATACTATGCAGGGCCCTTTTCACTACATTACACTTTGCTTTACTCCTCTTTTGTAACATTAGGAAAGTAAGTAAATGAAAATAGCTAACCATGGTGATGTATGCCTGTAAGTCCAGTACTCAGGAGGCTGAGGCAGGAGGATCACCATGAGTTCAAGACCAGCCTGGACTATATAGTAAGTTCAAGACCAGCCTGTGAGACCCTATTTCAAAAAGGAAGGATGCAAGAGAGAGAGAGAAGAAAGAAAGAATGAAAAAAAGAAAAGAAAGAAAGAAAGAAAGAAAGAAAGAAAGAAAGAAAGAAAGAAAGAAAGAAAGAAAGAAAGAAAGACAATGAAAGTTTTCTGAGTTTTTGAATCTTCTCCTGAACTGGTGTAATATCTGAGGGAAATACATTTACACAAAATGAGATCACATAATAGCCACTTAATTACTACCAGGTGTTAACCTCAATCCAAACATTAGTTCCAAGCCTGGGACCTATGCTGGACCACCAACTCTTAAAATAGATCAGAGCAAAAACGAGTGCTTTTCCGAGTCCTTTCCTATAAGATCCACACTGTACTGTTGACTATGTATGACTCTTATTCAAACATGATGAGCAGTAGGTTCAAGGAGAGTCCAAAGGTGAGACCCAGTAAGGGTGTCACAGTTCCGGCCTAGGCCTCCTGCTTATTTTCTCAGACCGTGACTGTATCTACGCAGAAACAGAAATCAGGTTTTTTAATTACTAGCAAATGGATGATCAAGACAAAAAGGTAGCTAAAAATCCAGATGCAAAAATAACACATTCTTTGTTGATACAAATAGAAAGTACACAAAGATTATGTCTGTGTAAATGGCCAAACCCTTCACTGAGATTGAGTCACCTAGCAAGTGTAGCCTTAATAAGCCAGTGAATTAGCTGCTATTTATGGTGAGCAAGTGAATATTGAGAGGTCCAGACCAGAATCCTGAATGTCTTTTAAGCAGCCCTGAGTTTGTCTCCTCAGTAGGCAGTGAGATTTCAGTAGTACTGTCATGGAGTATTTCAATGATCATGGAAAATGTTAGTAGGTGTATTTTGGTAGGTGTATGCTAGTGTTGAAATTAGGGGTATTGTCCTAGTATTATCATCAGTAATGCTGAACACAATCAGTCATGGATAGAAAAGTGATAAAAGAAACAATTCTCCCACTTAGATTGAGTTCCAGTTTTGAAAAAATCTTATTTAAAAATCTCTCTCAATTGAAATCTAAGATTTGGCAAGAAAAAGTAAATTGTAAAGAGGGTTTAAATGGCCAGTGAGATTTTAGTATCACAATTTGAAGGTCTACAAGTATGTACTCATTAATAAGGGGAATGAGGAAAACACATGATTAATCTTACCTTTTCCTAGTGTAGCACATAATTTAGTCACATTGAACTTTAAACTGCACAGAATCCTCTGGTAGACAGTAACTAAGATGGTGGGGAAATGCACAATGACTATTAAAGGAAAATTCCCTCAGTAAGCTTGCACTCCAGTAAGGGACTAATTGAATAACTAGAAAGAAACTATTGCAAGCCGTATACTTAAGCAGTGGTCTGGAAGAGTTAGATACAGTGGAGCATTCTTTGAAAGGCTCTGGGAAATCTCATGAATAGCAACAGTTGTACAGGCCCTAGAATCAGGAAAAGAAAAATTTCCTAAATTGGAGAACAAGGGAAGACAAGTCTAAGCTGAGCAAAGACTGAAGAAGCTTGCATACATGAAGGCAATGAATCAAGTGTGGCTTGTAGCACGTGGCTTTCAAGTTTTAAAATGGGATAAGGGACTGGAGAGGTAAATGGAGCTTCAACAGTAGGAGCGTAGACTGGGGGCGAATCAGTCAAACTTACTGAGTCCAATTCTTTAAGTATGAGGTAGGGTCTCTCGGCAGCAGGTAAAAATAAGTTCAGAGGAAGGACTATAGAAGCCGAAGCACTAGCTAGGCTTCTGTGGCATTTTAGTTGAGTGAGAAGAAAAACACAAATCTATAGAATGCTCTCCCCAGTAAATACTCAGCTTGAACTGCCAATTTCTAGTTTACCTAGAAATTCTCATGGAATGTGATATCTGTTCCCTGAGGCTTCTCTGAACGAGCATAATTGTATTTTATTTTAGTACAATATTGTTTCACTTCAAATTTCTTTCTTATGAGAAATGAACAAAATGTGGAGCATGCAGAGCCTGTAGTTCTAGATATAGTAGCTTCATTTGTGGTAGAAACTTTAAAATTCCGATAGATGTGTCTGGCGTTTTTGCACGGTCTCTTGATATTTGGAACCCTTTATTCTGAAAAGTTTTAGACATAAAACAAAGTAGAGAAAATAATAATGAATTGGTATCTATCTCTTGGCCAGCTTCAATAGTTACCAATATTTTTCCATATATCCTTCATCAATAGCTTGCATTTAATAAGTGCTCCTTGATTGTGTACAGTATGCAGGATGTTAGGCCCCAGTATAGCAAGATGACAAGAAAGTCACTGCCCTCAAAGAACTCTCCATTGTACAAGGATACAAAGAATACAGTTAATATAACCCTGGATGGTAAAAATATCTACACAAATGAGTAGAAGAAAAAGGTAAAGTTGCAAAGGTGGAAGACATAAACGTGATTGGAGATGACACTGTGGTGGAGATAACCTCAAACCTGGGTTTTTGTTGATCAAGAGAAGTTTATCATATTATGCAAGGAAGGCGCTCATGTATGTGCTATATATAAGGCACTGGGTGAGGTAACATCACGCACAAGCATAGGGATGCGGTATACCATATGGAGCTCTTGGAACAAAAACAAAAATGTGAGAAAAGTTAACAAAATTCTATTCCATCTCCTCAATTGTAATAATCCTTGATGTTAGTACAGGGCTCAGTTGTCTAGAACACAGATACAAATATAAATGGTCCAATTATCCTGTGTTTCTGTACAGTCACAGCACAACTGAGGCCCCTCTGTGTAACTTTCAAGTGTCAATAGTACCTGAAACATTTCATGAGTTGATTATGATTCTTAGGATTTATTTTCTGATAGTAAGATTTCACATGAAACTCCCTGTACAGGGTAAGTACTTTTTTTTTTTTTTTTGCTTTTTGAGACAGGGTCTCACTTTGTAGTTCAGGCTGGCTCTGAGCTCACTATGGTGCCCAGGCAAGCCGCTGCGAATTCAGCAATCCTCCTATCTCTGCCTCCCGAGTGCTGGGATTACAGGCGTGAGCCACCACGTCTGGCATTGTGGTATGCAGCGTTGATTGCTGGTGGGCGTGAGTCTCCACGCCCAGCATTGTGTGTGGTTTCCGGGGATTGAACTCAGGACCTTGCGCTTGCGAGGCAGGCACTGGAACCACTGAACTAACCTTCCGGCCCCAGGGTAAGTACATTTACAAACCAAAAGCATCTGGGCTTGCTGTTCAGTAGAACTCCGCAGGGAAAGTCTTGATTTTCCTGGAAATATCCAGAGGCAGGCTACAGAGATCCAGTTTAAATCAGCTTTGGCTTGGCTGGTAGGACAGCTCCTTTGATTCTGTGATTGGAAAAAATAACTTAGATTTATAGCTGAAATATAGCAGATAAATAGAGATGAGGTGTCTACTGTGAAGAGTGGAGTAAAAGACCACAGGGTATTTTCTTGTTCTTAAGGAAGTTTTCGAATTGGTTGGAGTTCAAGCGGCTCATAAATATGTCATCCAAGATGAAAAAAAGTGTCAAAGTGGCAGGATGAGAGGGAGCAAAGCCCTTAAAAAATTCAAAGCAAGTGATCCCATCCACTGTGAAAGAGTTTTGGGGAGACAACATTCAGACGGTGACTTTGGAAGTCTGAGGAATTGAAAGGTCAAAGACTTTGACAGGTAGAGACTAGGAAAAATAAGTACGAATTTGAACTCTATTTCGAAATGAAAGTTTCCTAAGTCATTTTTTAAAATGAGGTTGTTCACTAGGAAGTTCACTAATCCATTTAAAATACCAAAGGCTTACTTTGACTCTGGCAAAATGCTTGGTGCTGATTTGTTTGGAGAGTATTATTTTTCAGTTTGCTTATCCTAAGAACTCATTTCCTTCCTGGATGTAGGTTGTGGAGCAGCAATCCTTACTGAAGCTTGGGGAATGAGAAAGAGGAGCTGGAGCTTTTATCTTTCAGTCCTCTTCTGCTCGAATCATCAGGAAAAGACACCTGTGGATAAGTGATTTGGGTTCATGTTGCCTGAGGAGGGAACAGACGTTATGAGGAAAGGAAGAGCAGAGGTCTCAGTAAGGGAGAACCAGACAAGACTTCCAGGGTTTGAGTTTCTCCTGGGTTGTGAGGAAGCAGCGCTTGATCAGTACTGGCTGCTAAGAGGGACCAGAGCACTTCTAAGATTGTTTACCTGGATTTTATCTCATAGTAGTGAAGACTAAACAAAAGCTAACGCTGTAATTAGTAAACACGAAATGTGACTTGTACTAGCCAAGAGAAGAGCTGTGTGTTCTCTGGTTTAGCTTTCCTGTGTTCACAACTATTCAGATATGATCCCAGAGGGGCCTTCTTTTGGTCTTGATCAGTCATGGATACAGGGTGATCTAGCTTGATGGTGACACTGTGTGACATTGTTTATACCAGACTGCAGAACATCAAGGCCTAACTAATAAGCAAGGTCACTTTTTTCTAGCTGCCTAGGGCTATTTTTTGCCTTCTCACATGTGACAAGGAAGAGGACTGTGGATGATGAGGAGGGAAAAGTGTGTGGGTTGAATAAGAGCCACAGTGTGGGCTATTCAGAAGCCAGATCTGACATCAAAAGCTAATTCAGTAACTTCAAATGAGTCGTGTAAACTTTTTGAGCTTCAGTTCCCTTTACAATGAATGGTGCTAATAATCTCAACATTTTAGGACTGTTGTAGGGAATTTTCAAATAGAAGGGAAGTACCTAGCTCTGTACCAAACCTACAGATAGAAGCCTGTGAGTTGTTGTGATTATACTGGGAAAGGGGAGGTGTTCCACTCAAATCAGCCCAACAACGACAGACCAGAGTTAACTAGCTGCCTGTTGGAACACAGACTGCTAGGTCTGACCTTCCATCTTGGGTTCAGAGCTCTATGGTGGGCGATCTGAGAATTTGCTTTTCCACTGATCTCTTAGGTAGAAGCTGCTGGTCTATGGGCCACTCTTGAAGGTGCACTGGGTGAAAAATAAATCTGAAAGGCCAAGCCCATGATCTTCACAAGGCCTAAAATAGTGATTAGCCACCTTTTTCCACACTAAATGTTTTAGGCTTGGTTTGTCTTGCAGTTTGTCAAAACTGCTCCATTTTTCTATCACAAAAGGCATCCTCAACAACAAATAAATGGACAAGTTGTGGCCATGTTCCTAAAGCTTTATTTGTGGATCCTCAAGTGTGAGTTTCATGTAATTTTCATTCATCACAAAATATTTTTTAAAGTTTGCTTTCACCTTATTTTAAATGCAAAACTAACCTTAAATAAGAGATGTTATGAAAAGAAGCAAGGGCTAGATTTGGCCCACTGTTTAAATTTCCTAAGCCTTATTCCAAAGCTGATTAAAAAAAAAAGGAAGCTATTAAGAAGAGGTGGGTGAGCTATTGCTTTTATTAAACTTGCCTAGATTTTCTAAGCCTTAAATCTCATTGAGTAGATGAGGGTATAGTTTCTCTTTTTTAGTTTGAAGAGATTATCAACTAGATTAGCAAGTAATTTTAATCAGCATGTGTGTTTGTATGATGAAATGTCTTCCCTTCCTTTATTTTTCACTTTTATGCTAATTTAGTGGGTTGTTATATAAATTCATCTATCTATGTGATTTTGGCACAGAGTCAAAACGAATTGGCAGTTTTCTTTGCCCTATCCTATTGCTATTCATTTTAGATTCCATGGTCTTTTGGACATTGGTATTTTACTCTTTTCACTGAGTTTATAAGCTCTTATCTAGTGGATTTGTTAAAGATATATTTCATCTTCTTAAACTGAGGTTCAGACTGTTGTATTATAAGTAGTCTTTGGAATGCATTGAATCAACAAATGTCTTAAAATATAAAATCATCTTCAGTCTGAACATTCCTGGAAATGAAAGATACATAAGTAATGGGTAAGTTCATATTATTTGAAGATTGCATTCCATTTACTTTTCTAACTTAAACAGGCTTATGAACCCGGAAGTGTATAGCACCATTAGAATCTCAGTTGCTTCATACATAAAGAGGGAAGAATAATCATTGCTGCCTCACAGTGGTATTGTGATTTTTGTTAAAGTAGCCAGCACATAGAGCTCAATAGTGGATATAGAGTTAGGACCATTACTGTCCTTCAGTACTCAAATCAGACTTATAAATAAAGATAATAGTTTGTTCAGTCATCTGTGAAGAACATTGTGTGTGATCTATATAG
The DNA here is from genome assembly GCA_004025085.1 of Thryonomys swinderianus. NCBI lineage: Eukaryota > Metazoa > Chordata > Mammalia > Rodentia > Thryonomyidae > Thryonomys > Thryonomys swinderianus. Next base: position 63,183 of record PVIC010001224.1, read on the forward strand.
CAGTCCCTGATTTTTTTTAAAAAAATAGGGTCCTGCGATGTATATCAGGCTGGCCTTATACTCACTCTGTAATCCTGGCTCTCCTAATCTCTTGGCAATCCTCCTGCCTCAACCTCCTGAATCCTGGGGTAATAGGTGTGTCCCACTAGACCTGGTGAATCACTGGAAATTTAAAAACATAATTTTGGCTAGGAGACTTTTACATACAAATAATTACACAAACAAAATGATTAGTAAATGGCCCTGTCCTCTATGCAGAGAATAGAGGGACAGACACACCAGTCCTATTTAGAAGGCAGAAGCTTCCGAATAAAGACTCAGAGGCCTGACACTTGGTACTTTTCACCCTCAGGATGCTCTGTCCTAGAGAACAACTGACCAAACCTGCGTTTTCATGCCTCAGCCTCCTGCCGTTTCCAGTTTCTGGCCCCGGCTTCCTTTATTCCTGTTTCATCTACAAACAACACTGTGCTTTCTCCTTGCTAGCACAAATCAAAATCCAAGGTCTCTAATGCTTTTCTCTCCCTACTTGGAATTTAGTTTGTCCTGATGCATAAGACTATATGCAGACCAAGCATTTGATCTTCAGTCTCCAGGAACTGAACTCCGTATCCCTTGTGTTCATTCACTTGCTCCTTACAGGAGCATGAGGTGACTCTTTGGTGAGTGTGAATTCTGCTTGTATCTCCACACATTCCAAGTATATGTCAATTGTGTTGTGAAGCTACAACAAATACCTCTGATGGGCTTCGCCATGGCACTGTGGGCGGAGTGTCCATGTCCACCAGTCAACCTGTCTCATCCAAATCCATCCTCAGTTCACTTTTCCCTGAGTCTGACTTCGTACTCTCGGAGGAGAAATCCAAAGCATGTATTCTGAGCTCATGCTTAAGATGCCTCTTCATCACCTATAAATGTTATACAAAGGATCAGTGTTCAAGCAGTGCATCTCTGTCTGGATCGTCTCTTGTTATTTCTCCCTCTTTCTTCTCCTTCTGCCCAACTTTCCATCACAGCAGACTTATCAGGAGTTTCCTGAACATCTCCTGTGTCCAGTTGGTCCACTACTAAGTACACCACCCTTTATTCCAGAATGCTCTCCTTTCTCACACTACTAGACACAGCTTCTCAATATCCAGCTGTTAGTCCTGATTTTTCTTACCCTGGAAGTGGGTCTTGAGTCCCTGAGGGAAAAACATATATGTTGACCATGATGTCTCCATGACTCTTTCTCACCCTTGGTCATGCACATTTTAAGGTTCATTGCAACCATAACTTTCCAGATATTCCATGCTGTTTCATGCCTTGACTTGTGCTGTGTCCCTGCTGGAACACAATTCCCACTGCTGTTCGCCTGATTAACTCCTTCTTGTCCTCTGTGCTCAGCTTTGGAGCCACCTGTCCCAGAAAGCCTCCTTTGAATGACCTAATTACATTAAGTGGCCATTGCTGTTGTCCCGAAGCACGCTCTCTCACTCTCTCTCTCTTTCTCTCTCTCTCTCTCTCTCTCTCTCTCTCTCTCTGCACTTCAAACTACATTAAACTCTTAATTCCTGTATCTTTTTCTCCTGCTAAACTTCAAGCACCACGTAGGCAGAGCACTTATCTCTGCATCCACAGTGCCTGTGGGAGTCCGAGGATGGATGGGTAGGTAACAGACAAGTTTATTCAGATGCTAGTAATAAACATCAAGATTTACCATAACAGTCTTGGGTTAGTCTAAGCTTTAAATATTTTTTTTTAAGCAGGGCCCTCACCCTAGGCACTGTGAACTTTTGAGGCTGGATGATTCTTGCCGCGGGTGCTGTGATCTCTACTTTAGAGGATTATGGGTGTCATCTCTGGTCTTTTCTTAGTTACATGTCAGTGACAGCTTTGCTAGAGTTGTGACAGCAAAATATGTCTCCAGACACTGCCTGTTCAGGGAGTGAAGGCCAGACAAAGTCTTCCCTCACTGATGACCACAAGCAAAGACCTTTTATTCACAAACACCACAATATTTTAACTTTGAAAATATCATAGCATTGAAAACCATTGGAAATCAAAACCGAGTCTTGGAAAAGATACAGTTCTCCATAATGGAAGTAATGATCTTAATTATGGACAGTGTTTACTTTGTATAAAAGAAAGAAATATGAGGAAAATTCCTACAGACCCACGGTTTGAAGGATTACCACTGATAATATTTTATATACTTGTTTTCCCTGTTTATGGATGTAGATTTGATTCTTTAAATTTAATAATATTCTATTATAAAATTCTATATAGCTTTATGTTCATATTAGAGCAGAGCTATTTTTATATTAGATTATGGATGCTTCATACATATTTAACATTTATATTCTTCAAAATGCGTATGCTAGAGTATATTGTTCTGATTTAAAATACATATGCATTTGAATTCAATATTTTTAAATGATTCTGCAGTAAAATCTTTGCTGATTTCTTAGAAGAAGAATGAATGAGACAAGAGAATGAACTGTTTCAGGCCTTGACATGTGTGTAAGGCTCATTCTCCTTGTCAAGGATTCACAAATTTACCTGTGGCGCTAGAGTAAAGACAGTCAGCAGTGGTGTGAGCTCATTTCACTGTCAATACAGCAGTCTGGGGATGCTGTTGAAGCTATTAATTCAATAACACTTTAAAAGTGAACAGTAGAGACCATATCTGCAAACTCAGTATTAATGGATATTGGCAATTCCAAGAAACGGAGCCTGAGAGCTGGCCTGCTAATGGCTTTTGCACCAACACAACACAGAAGGTTTCATTAATGTAAGTCTGAAACTCTCAGTGCAGCGCGAAGATGGTCCCCTGATCTTTCCACTTGTCATCAGATATGCTTTCTTTACGAGTATGAGTCAGAGTGTCATGATCCATCACACCCATCTCAATGATCAAGTCTTGCACTAAGTAAGGTTTAATTATTTTTTGAAAAAGGGGCAACTGTAATAGATGAAGTTATGCTTGATGTTTGATTGTGTTTAGGAAATTTGGCATAAAATTATTCCTGTGCATATTGATATAAATATTTCTTGAATGTTACTAGTAGGTGCTTTTTACTTGGATGACTGAATACAAGAAAGGGAGAACAGTGTCTCTTTAAAGAGGAGTACCCATGTTCATCTCAAGTATTGTGCGGGGAATCTTGTTCATGTGGCAAAGCTTGCCTGAAGAATCACAGGTATTTTGAGTAGGAAGACATGAAAGTTTACCCAAACTCTCCCATTGGGTAGGCCATAATAAAATAATGGTTACCCACAGTCTTCTGTGAATGATCAGAATAACTTGGTTGTTTAGATAGTATAGCATTGAGTTGCACAAGCCCTGAGCTGTGTAGAGAGACACCACAAGCTCAATCTTGCCCCTGAACCATGCTCCCTCAGGGGCCCAGACAAATGTCTGAACTTCTCTGAACCTCAGGTTTTTTGTCCACAACACGAAGATCACCATTGTGTCAATTTCCCTGAGTGATTCCAAGATGTAGAATAATTCTGAGACAATGTGCACTCCAGCAATTCCCTAAGTGATGAGAACTTATTAAATGTTAGTGACTGCTAGTGTGATTCAAATTTCCTAACTATTATTTCAGTGTCCCTTCCCTGCAGCCATGGTGGGAAGAATCCTAAATACTATTAACAGAGTTGGCAGAAAGCCATCATCTTCTTTACACTGATTCTGGCTTTTTTGTGTTTCAACTTTTGCTACGTTCAATTCTGATGCTAGGAGGAAATTTTCTATCCACTTCCTGACTATCACAGGGGAAGAAGTTGGCTGAGATGCTAAGTAACCAGTCTATTTTGTGAGCTACGAAATGGCAAAGCTGTTAAGAACAGTCTTTAGAAGCTAGAGCTTAAGGATTTTTTGTTTTGCTTTTTTCTTTTCCTCTAACCTTCCTTGTAACCCCATTTTCTTTCTAAAGCTTTACAGTAAATGAAAGCTTACCCCAGTGGTGGTGAACCCATGGCACACATTAATGTGTCTTCCTTTAAGACAAAATGTTTTGGTAGAGTTGTTTTTTCTGAACTAGAACCTCAGCACTCAGGTTTAATTGCAGTGTTAGCACTTTGTAATAAATACATGGGTTTTAGGGTACAATATGCCACTCAATGCCTAAGATGTTCACTATCACTATTATGTTATCTGGATTCATAAAATCAGGATAGTACATTTTAAGTCAAGCACTAGCCTGAATGTCACTTTGAACAGAATTAAAGACATGAATTGCTATACATATCAGCAAATGCATAGTTCTAAATCACAGGTAAAGAAAATTCTCTCATATTCCCCAGGGAGTAAGCACAATAATATTAGAGATAGCAGTGAAATAAATTAGTGATATTCTTCTAAACTTAAACAAATTACAAGGAAAACCATGGAAGATAAAATAATGAGAAGATGGAGACACCTGAATGAACACTCAAATCCAACATCTGTTTTTACTGTTCTCAGTAATTCATAAGTATCACTGATACATTGAAGTTGAAATTAGCTGAGACATCTCAGTGTAGTTTGAATGAGAAATCCAGATTAACTGCATGGTGCTGCACATGGTGAAAGGAAACAGAAGGAATCAGCCAAATGCTTTCCCTCATGACCATCGTGACTACTCAGCTAAAGTGCTCTTTAAAAATCCACCACACCATGCTTGTTTCAGCAGCGCATATATTAGACAAAAATGCACCTCACTGAAAATTTGCAGAAACGAGATTTCCTTCTAAAAGTTTTATGCTCAGCATAGGAAACTAGACATGGCATTATTGTATATCACTTCTACAATGAGTTAAAAATAAAACTAACATGTAGCTCAATATTTCGTAGCATTTATTCTACAAAAAAAAAAAAAGCAAAATTAGCAAATTGTGTTTTTTTTTTTAAAAAGCAATTTAAACCCTGGATTAGTTTTGCATGTGAAACCACTGAAATTTATCCAGTGGATACAAGTAGTTTAAGATAGCATTATACCATCACTTAGCTTAGAGAATCAGTCATTTCACTCCAAATGCTGTCACAGGCAGAATTCCCTTATGGGCTGTATTTTTTACTGTGGGACTTGGCTCGTGTACTTCACAGTAAGCCATTGAAAGTCAACAGATTGAAAACTTGGCAGCAGTGAGGCTAATTGATGATGTTACTCCACATATAAACTAATTTCCAGATAATATTTACTACATTGTGGATTCTGAGATACCAGGAGTATTGATCTGAAGGCAATACTTTCTCTTTCTTGAGCCTTCTAAATACTGATGACGTCCAACCATCTTCATTCTTACCTATGATGAGAAAAACTAGAGACAAATTTTGAGCCAGGAGTTAAGACTTAAGTACATTCTTACTGCCTCCTCTCTAACTAATTCATCACTCAATAGAACTGTTTAAATTTTGTCTTGAAAGAAAACAATTGAGATATTCCTCTTTTTTCACAATCCATACACTATTAGTGAATATTTTTTAATGTGCCTTAGTTGAAAAAATCTCTCTCAAACATTTTTTAACATGGTAATAAAGATATCTTAATAAGCAGGTGAAAATTAGGGTTCCTAGGATTGAACAAGGCCTTGTGTTTCACCATGAATTATTGCATATTAGTTTTATTTTGCCTTCAAAGGCTAAGAAAATTGCTATTTAAATGAGATCAAGATGTTGATTTCCATGGTAGCAACTAAGCACTTTAAGTATTATAAATATTTAAAACACTGTTGCTTGAGGAAAATAAATGTAGTGAGCTTCAAACCAGCTTAACAAATGGCTCAGGGTAACTTGGGGATGGAAGCTTAACCCTGAGGAGCTGAGTCAAACCATCAGAAAGGAAGCCCAGAGAACTCATTTAATTACCAAAAAAAGAAACTGATCTTGCTGAACTTCAGGCTGAAGCTTACTTTGGCGATAGCTTTCTGTTGTACTCAGTATATAAATGATGATGATAACGAATGATGATATCAACATGATTAAGTATCTGAGCCTCATGTTGTAATTAGAGTAGTGTATGCTTTTTGCCTTTGTACCAAAATCTAATTTTCACTCCCATCCACAGCAGGGCCAAAGATAGACTCCTGTGGGTTTGAATTCTCGTTCCACCATTTACAAAACACATGGTCTAGCCAAATTGTGTTTTTTTTGCTTAACTCAAATTTCTCATATATAAAACAGCAACAGCCAGTAAAGACTGAGGCCTTAGATAACACGATATATGATATACTTACAGACCCTGGAACATAATAAAGCCCAATAAGTAGAAGTTCATTAGTACTTTAAAGTGAAATACATTCAATTATTTTGATATT
>PVIC010001224.1:69564-96225 GCA_004025085.1 Thryonomys swinderianus
AAAAAAAAAAAAAAAAGAATAACTTGAGAAGTTGGTTAAAGACCCTTCATAGAGATTTTTTATAACTTTTAAAATCCAAAGAGCATGACAGACATTTTGGCAATTACCTTTGTCTGCCCTGAGGAAACAGCTCAGTGCTTAATGAGCCCAGAGCAGAGAATATAGTCGCCCCTCCACTACCACAGCCCCACTGAGCACATTGTTGCTCATGCATTTGTCTTTGGAGTCCACAGTCTATGCACCATCTGAGGTTCGGCTATCTTCACAATGAGGTATCATGCTTTTTTATGCTTTAACTTCCTCTTTTCTTAGTTCTGTTATTGTACCAAATCCACTCTGCTTTCCCTTCTTTATTCTGTTGACAGTTTGTTGACTGCATCTCTCTTCACTGCAGGAAGTATCTATGACTGATATCTCTCCTATGATCCAGAGCCAATATAATGCCTCTCATAAAGCATGTGCAGTGTCATCAATAAATCATTGTTGCTGAATCTGAAAAAATACACATAGAATAATTATATGATTCCTTGAGTCAAAAGAATCAAATGCCTGAATAACAGCAATAATAATTCAGAGAAGAAGTGTTCACTCATAGGATGTTTTATCATTTGCGAATAAACACGTGCTTCCATTTTCATTTTTGCCAAAAATTCGAGAAAAGAGATACATTTATACCCATTTAACAAATAAGTGGGAGATTAAAAAAAATTAAATGACTTCTCAGTACTGTTCTGTCTAAATACTCTAGGCAGATACTTGTAGTTTATGATAAGTTTCAATCAAATAAATAAAGCAGGAAATGAGCAACAATTCAGGGTTTCAAAGATCTAAATTTTTGAAGGCTGAGCCTGTGAGTTACAGATCATTGTATCACAATCTATACACTTTTCTTCACATCTTTAAAGTTTGAACTACAGATGGTATGCCTTCTGTTTTCTTTAAGTTGAATAACACATCAGATTTATAAAAATTGGGGAGGAAACTTGTTTTGAGTAAAATGGATTTGTTGGCCAGTGTTTGGGTTGATGACCAATAATACTACTACTCTGCCATCTCATATGCAAATGATGACACTGACCTATCAGTGTCACAGAGAGAACCCAGTCAATAGCATTCCCTCGGCCCCACGTGACTGTGAACAAATAAAGTCTAAGAGAACAGGGAATGGAGATACAGGCCTCAGTTGATAGAGACTCCGCTAGAGAGGACCGTAGTTCAGAGTCAGAGCCTCGTGGATGTGCTGGCTCAGTACCCAAGTCCCAAGTGGTCCCGGCTAGAAGGAACGTGCTACACCATGGGACATAGGCTTGGGAGAAAGCTTCCTCCATCTGCTGAGAGTTTGCTCCAGATAGATCAAAGTGACAAATTAATCACAGCAGGGCAAGTCTTGCTTTGTAAGTTTAGAAGTTTGTTACTCTCCAAAGAACAAAGGAGAATCAGGAGATCAAGAGCAGTTTGGAGAATGGACCTTTATGGAAATGTAAGGAGGTGGTGCTGGGGAGGGTGTTTTTCCTCACCACTGACTCCCTATAATCTCCAGTAGAACATACTAGTCTTGCTAATTAAATGGCATATGAATTATCAACTATAGAGTCTCCTAGTCAAAGTATGTGAAGATATTCATGGGTTGTGGGTACAGTATATTCATGATCCTCATACCCAAGTGGGATTTTTTTTTCTATTTCCAGGAACTTAGGACCAGAATTTCCTGGGCTCCTAATTCTTCCTTGGATTTCCTTTGATATTTCACATGAACGTGTTGGATCTAGATCTTGTGCTTTACATTTTATACTGTACAAGTACACAGATGATTGTTTATGAGACACTAATAGGAAGCTGAGTTATCTGTATCAATTTCCTTGTATTTTTATTTAGCTCAGTATGTGTTCCAAATGCATACCAGCCACTCATTTCCTGTGATGCTTTGAACTGCTGCCATTACTGAGATTGGGAGCTCTTTCATCTATCACTACAGATCAATACAGTCCTTGCTTAAAACCATATGCTTCCTTCTAACTCTCAAAGCCTGGCTCTTCATGCACAAAGAAGATTGTGCATGATCTGTGGTAGAATGTTGGGGTTGTAGCTCAATAAATCTAAATAACATTTTAATTTGGAATATTTGTTTATTTCAGCTACCATAGTTTTTTTTTAAACATTCCCTTGCTTATTAAATAATCACTAAAATAAAAATAAATTTCAATTTCATATTTTTATTTGCTTTGCATATAATCATTCAAAAATAATAACATAAACTTAACTTTTACTAAATACTGCTTATTTTTTCCTCAGACTATTCTTACCTAATCATGGAGTTTAATGTCAATGGAAAAATATCCCTCCATATTCAGAAAGTTATTAGGTAATCATGTGCTTGAAAATATTCTTTTTGTTTGTTTGTTTGTTTTGGGGTTTTCTGGCTTTTTTTTTTTTTTTGAGACAGGGTCTCACTTTGTAGTTAAGGCTGGTCCTGAGCTCACTATGTAGCTCAGGCAAGCTTTGAACTCAGCAATCCTCCTACCTCTGCCTCCTGAGTGCTGGGATTACAGGCTTGAGCCACAAGGCCCAACATTTGTAGTATGTGGTATTGATTGCCAGTGGGCGTGAGTCACCACAGCTGCTATTATTGCATGTGGTTACCAGGGATCAAACCGGGTGGGGACCTTGCACTTCCTAGGCAGGCACTGGAACCACTGAGCTAATTCTCCAGCCCAAAAATATTCTTTATGTATGAAATAGGTTACTGTAAAAATCAGAATTTATTTACAAACTACAGAAACTCCTCAATATGTGCATCATAATAAAAAATCTCCATTCACAATGAGAGCTTGCTGCTTATCCTATATAAACTGTGTCTTGCTCTTTTCCCGGCCTTCTGACTTCATTCTTTCATGGCTTCACTTCCTCTGAGCCATCGCCTTCTGATATTTTGCCTAAGATCTGTTTTCTTGTTTTCACTTTGTGGAGATTCCCTGCTACATTCCTAGCACGTAAAATAGCACCAGCACTTGGTGTGCAAGGAATGCTTTTAAATGCATCCCTGTTTAAGAAATGTTTTAATATTGAGGGATATTTTGCCATTGCTTTTCTATCCATAATTAGCTATGAATTCTTCACATAAAGAATGACCCACAGTAAGATAAAGCAGAATTTAATAATTTAGTAATAGTGGTTGAATGAATGAACGCATTCGGTCAGAGTTCAGTGTGTTGGATCACTTGCTAAGCAAGGTGTTTCTCAAGATGAGGAGACTGCCTTGAGCAGGGCCATTCCCTGCATCTAATCGTCGGTCCCCATTCTCTGTGCTGTGCTGGAGTCTTTGCTCTGGTGCATTAGCTACCACTCGGGACACTCCCAGGAGGCAGAGCAGGAGCTGGAGCCTGGTGCTCACAACCCAGCAGGAGTGGCGTCCGCTAATGGAGTATCCAGCAAATGTGGAGGAGCAGATTCTCCGTCACTTCCCAGGCCGTGCCTCATTTTCTCAATGTACTTCTGAACAAAATCATGTGACACAAACCTGGCCCACCATGTCTGGATCCTGTAGCAGGACTTTGTAGAGTGTAAACATGCTCATGACTTTCCTGGTCTTTTTTAGTGCTCTAGGGAAATAAGTATAGGTGTATTGAAGAAACTCCAATTTGGGATAGGAGGATGTTCACAGTCAATCCATTATCATTTGTTTTACTCTCTGTGTTCCTCCTTTCACCTTAACTAATGAAAAGTTGACAAAGAAATATGGAAAACTGTACAAGTGTTTTCTGAGTTTTTTCTTCTTGTTTACATATAAGCAAAATATGTGTACTATATGCCTAACTTTAAACCAGATAAAAGTGATAGTTGAGCCTCATGTCTTTCAGGCACTCTGTATGATATTATTTCTCTTAATCCTTGAAATAATTTGATGAAGTAGGAAATTCCACTCACCTGATTCTGCACATGATCTTAAGGGCTCTACCTGGGGGTGGCACAGCTGTGCCGTCAGGGTCCAGGCACAGGTCATCTCCTTGGGGAACCCATTTTTAACAATGATAAAGCCATGCGACTAATGATAAGGATTCTGTGCCAAGAGGCTTAAGGTGCAGACAGAGATATCCAAACAGCAATATCACAAAACATGGTGATAAAAGGATGTAATACAACAGCTCTGTTTACTACACCTGGGGAGTTTTGAGGGGGGATGAAGCCACACTGGACTTTTAGGGACTCTTAAAGTTTTACAGGTGGAAGAATTTGAAAGAGACAGGATAGAAAAAGGCAGAATTCTAATAGCCAGTCTGCTGTAGGAATTAGCTTATGCCAGTACTGACTCATATTGTTTCTCACAGGTGTCATGTCAGCATTTTGAAGCCACATATTAACCTGTGTCCATTTGTAAATATCCGCATAGGTCACTGTCTGAACCATAGTAAGTTAAATGCTGTCTAAGTGCATGTCATTTCTGGCTAGCCACTGTAATACAAGAAGACAACAAACACATCGTGTTAAAGACAATTATTTTAAAGTACAGCATTTATTTTGGCTATCTCTGACCAGAAACCAAAAGCTGAATCATACCATCCATCACCCTTGTGCTACTTTTATGCCACTCTTGGAAAATGACCCCAGAACTTGTGAACAATAGCCATTTCCAAACAACCATCCCTCTTCAGTGTTACCAACTAAACTCTCTACAGTAGAGGCAGCAAGTGGAACCTTTTCCACTGGGACAAGGTAATCACTTAGAGATTTATAGACACCTACTGATTTCAACGTGCTGCTTGATGGGTGGATTTGAATTTTGCTCAGTATCCCACAGCTGTGAAGAATTAATCCTCAGCATTGTGCACAGCAATGTCAATCTTTGCATCTGCTGTGAATGTCTATTAATTCATTCCCCCTGTAAGAAGATTTCTACTACTGCTGACATCCATGCTGGTAGAAATCAGCACACCTCTTCCAGGCACTGTTTGATGGCCAACGCGCAGAATACAGGTGTCTATTCTGAAGCTGCCTGTCAGCTACAGATATTTGCTAATTTAGCTAGACTAATTTGGTAAGTGCAAGTGTTTTCCAGGAAAGTACTAAATTCCTAAGGAAGATTCTGTGCTTACCTCAGCAAAGTGAATGCCATTAGGAAAATCCAAAGTCTTCATTTCTCTCCAATTTAGTTGAAAGTTGTTCTATGTATAAAATATACCAGTTGAACTCTGCCTAAAGGCAAATCACACTTTACATTGCTCGTAGTCAATTCACATTATACAGTAAGAGGAAAACTTTATCCTCCAGGAGGATCTAACTTTCCTGGCTACTTAATAACATAAGCTTGTTAGAAAGTGTAATAAGGGCTTATCTTACATTGTCACTTCATTAGATTTCCTTTCCCCATTACTTACCCTGTTTTCCAGTTAAGAAATGAGCGTAGAGATGGCTTTGATTAAAGCCATTTTGTGTGTGTGTGGGTGTGTGTGTGTGTGTGTGTGTCAGAGGAGGGGGTTAAATAGAAATCACTGGCTCCTTATCATATTTTGTGGGCCTTCAAAATGAATTTTAGTCTAGTGCAGTTCACATGGGTCCTCCCTACAACACTCCCTTAGGACACTTTTCCATGAAAGCTATTGAGGAATCTCCACACTGTTAGCTCAGTCTTGGAAACAACCAAATGCCCATCCACTGGAGACCGGATAACGAAGATGTGGTTTTTCTATAAAATGGAGTATTCCTCTGCCTTAAAGAATGATAAGTTTGAGTCATTTATACTCAAATGGACGTATTTTCAGGACATACTCATAAGTGAATTAAGTAGGTCACAGATCTGTAAATATCGTATCTGTTCTCTGGTATGAGAAACGTAAGATGTTAATGAGTTCTAGAATGTATGATAGATATTGTGAAATAGAAAACATTTGAAAGGAAATATAGTGGAGGAGTGAGTAAATGAGGGGTAAAGAAAAATGCGATGGTAATAAATAAGGGGAACAAAGCTTATGTATTTAGGTGTTGGGGATTGGGGGATGGGTAAGGGAATAGGAAGAATGAGACTTAAATCGTGTCATATACTGGTACAAATTCCTAAAAAAAAAAAAAAGCTATTGAGAAGATCATTAAGGAAATCAGGCCCCCAATAGCAGCTACTCGTTTGAAGGTGAGCAGCTGCAGATAGAATCCTTGTCCAGCTCGAAGAATTGAGTCTTCACTCTCAGAAGAAGAAGTTAAGACACAGTATGTGTTTAAAAGCTACTGAGCCAATCTTCTGCCCTATGTCTTCCTCATTCAAAGGGCTGTACCTCTGAAGTGATTCCAAGCCAGAAAGATAAACCATGAGAAAAAGCAGCAATATCACTTTTAAAATGAACAGATGAGTCATTATTTTACACAATTCTATATTTTCTTAATTTAGCCATTACAGTTATTCATGTCCTTAATATGCAGTGTAACTGATGTACTTGTAACTATAACAGTCACCTAGAGGCATCCATAAGCGCCACACAATTTGATGGCCCCTAACGCCTTTTTTTTTTTTTTTGGCAGAGAAATCAAAGATGTTAATAACCAGTCTGCTGTAGGAATTTGCTTGTGCCAGTACTGGCAAAGGTTTCTCTGAGGTCATGAGTACTGATGTGAATGAGCATAAACAGGTTATTCAAGTCATGTCATTGGTTTGGCAGGAGGCTGCTGGTCAGCAGGAGGACTTAGGCTTGGAAGACAGGCATCCATGAATCAGACACCTCCCTCTGCCACTTACTAGTTATGCAAACTGGAATTTAAACTCCTCAGGTCCACATACAGGCTGTGTCACGGGCACTTTACTTAACCTTCACATCTGCAGCATGATTAAATTCATTTCAGAGTTGTTGAAACTCTTGGGGATGAGTACACCTGATACCGCCAAGCATTTCTCTTCATAACCTTCAGCAAATTGTATTTGTGTCACTAGAAAGCAATAGAAACACCAGAATTAGAGCATCTTTCTAGTGTTCCAGTGACTTTCAAGAAGGTCGCTGTGGTATAAAAGAAAAATGTAGAATTTGGAGGAGGAAAACCTAAGAACCACTCCTGGGTCTAAAAATAAGAGATCATTTAGCTTCAGTGGGTCTGTTTTGCTTTTATTCTTTTTAAAATATTTTCCTCTATTTTTTTCTCTTTTATCCTTCCATATTGTCTTGCCTGTAGAAATTGGAAACCTGCTGATAAAACACAGAATGTATGTAAAAATTGTTTGAGCTTCAGATGATCCTTAACATATAGAAAATGTTTTGTATATGACAGATGGTGTTCTAATGCTGATAATTATTTGTTATTTTGAACTCCCATATGTGCAATTTTTGCTTTTCCTTTCTAGTCAATTCTATTAAGAGCTGTCCTCTCTAGAGCTTCTTAAATTTACAGAGTAACCATTAGTTTTTAGAAGATTGTGTTGTACTTCTTGCTTTGGCTGCTACAAAGTTCAGAGTCAAGTGCAAAGCTTATATTTATGAATTATAAAATAATTGTAATACATTTACCTAATTTGGTTTTATAATGTTAGTTTTTATTTTTGATCAATAGTTTTACTGTGCAAATGAGCACACATTTTAACATCACTTTAAATGAAGTGGCAAAAACTTCACAAAGCAATAACTATGTAATAATAGTGATGAACTCAGAGAAAAAAATTTTTAAGCATTATCACTAACTAGCATACAGGAATTCTCATGCATCTGGCTCTTTTAGATGCAAGTTTTTTTACTCTGATATGTGATTTAATTATATAACAGTGAAGACCAATGAATTTCCACACAATAAAGGTCTACTAAGAATGACGACAGGGTTGCATCAGTTTATAATTAGAATTATAAAATCACACATAGATGTGAACTGTTAGATATTTTAAGTTTAGCAAGTGTGAAGAACAGCCAAGAAGCCGTGAGGGTTGCTCATGAAACAAATGAGTGTTGCTGACAAATAAATTCATAAAATCCAGTTTACCACTTTCACTCCATTCACTTAATAAACACCCCACTCAAACCAGTGTCCTCCTTTTGCTTCCTGGTAAGACTGAAATAATGAAAGGATGATGTTAATTTAAATTAAAATAATTGAGTGTTATCCCCTAAAGATACGAATTCAGGCAAGTAATCTCCCTTTACTGGACCTTAGTTCCTAGATTGGTACAATGAAATCAGGATCCTAAAATTTCCTGTAAACTGTCAGGAATACTTTCAACCCACCTCTCCTTTAAGTGCTCAATTATATGTGCTCAAAACATTTGTTTTATTGAAAAAATGTTGCTGGGTAAAGGGAAATGTATATTTTTTTAAATGTCTTAGATAATTAGCTATTTAAAGGGTCAAAATGGATGCACCTTGAGACAATAATATTAAGTGAAATAACCTAAATATCTCACAGTTTTTCCTACATAGAAAAATCAAAGTTGGGCCAGAGATTTAGCTCAGTGGTTCCAGCGCCTGCCTCGCAAGCGCAAGGCCCTGAGTTCAACCCCGGTAACCACATATAGTGCTGGGCAGGGGGGACTCACGCCCACCAGCCATCAATACCACATACCATAGTGCTGGGTGTGGTGGCTCCCGCCCCTCATCCCAGCACTCGGGAGGCAGAGACAGGAGGATTGCTGAGTTCCAGGCTTGCCTGGGCTACATAGTGAGCTGAGGGCCAGCCTGAACTACAAAACAAGACCCTGTCTAAAAAAAAAAAAAAAAAAAAAATCAAAGTTTAAATGATTTAAAAGAAAAAAACATGCAGGAGTTGAAAGAAGCCCCAGCTTTAAAAGGAGTAACCTTTCCATGTTACAGGTGATGCTCAGAGGCCTTGTTAAGCTTGATTACAGCACAGTTGACTGACGATGTCCACCATTTAATGTGATACCGATGTTCACGCACACAGACCTAGTTTCCTGGCACGTGGAAAGTTGGGAGCTAGCCCGCCCTCTCTGGGCTGACTTCACATTAATAGCTCATTGAAGAACAAAGGCTATAGAGATTATTCAGCTATTGATAATAAGAACACTCTTCCAGATTTAAGAAAAGCTTCTATTACTAGGTATTAGGTTACTTAGAAGTAAGTTGGAAGACCCAAAGTACTAAGCAGTCAGTGGAAGCCCTAGGAGCTACTTCCAGCCATCAGATTTGCCCACCTTCTGCTATGGTTAAGAGACCTCAGTATTCAGAAGCTACAGTCAGGAAAACATGCTGCCTCTGCCCTTCCCGTGCCTGTCTTCTCTCCATTTCAAACTCACACAAAACTGACACCCCAAATACCAGCTAGATTGTGTCCTCTCGGCCTTTTCTAGAAAGAATGACTGGGGTGGGGGGAGTAGAAACAGGTGAGACAATTAGACCATTTTCCAGAAGTCTCAAAAGATGGTAGGTAATAGGATTAGGAAACCCAACCCATATAATATGAGAAACAGTATGAGTCAAGGATGACAAATAGATTTCATCTTTCCAGGCAGCTGTAGCTAATTGCCTGCCAAAAACAAGAAATTAATAAAGATTTGGGGGATATTGCAGCCCCAGCAGGATAAAGCTCTGTGACTGATTTGTGATGTCACCCAGGATGTGGGCATGAGTGGTATGAATGCCATATGTATCCTGTAGTCCACTGCTGCTTGACCACCCTTTGATAGATTGTTCTGTAATGTTTTGTGACTCTGTTATGATCTATTAGTGTTGTTTAATTAGACCTTAATTTATTTGCACAAGGTGATCATCTCATTAAATAAGGCAAACTATAAATTGAGTACTGTAAACTATTAAAACACTATAAACTGTAAAATGAGTACTGCCCTCACCAGTCTTTCATATACCTTAAATAAGTTTCCATTGATTTGATTTTAAAATCTCAGTCATCTTAGCAACATTTTTTACTTGCACAAATACCTATGTTATGGCCTCTGGATTAGTGAGACAAGTTTTTATAGATTGCCTCTAACACTTTCTTATAAAAAGAACATATTTTTCAGGCTCACAGAGTCCTGTGAAGTTAACTTTGAATGACTTCAAAAGTGTCCCTATTTATGGATTGTGGGCTGAGTTTATTATTTTAAGCCAAGTGAATTTTCTAGGTTCTTATCATTTCTACCTTGAATTCCTGTCTTCACCTGTGCTATTGCTTGCTCTTTGGGGTAACTCTGAGAAGATTCAGACACACATCCGGTGTAGGGGAAGTGCTTACAACTTTGAACTGGCAATACTGATTTATGATTTTTGCATAATATTCTTTCTGTGGCTGCCAGTTTCGTGAGACAACCACAGGGAGCTGCTCTTTGTACTTGTTAACAGACATCGCCCACTCTCATTAGTGCTAAGGTTGACTCCTATTTCTAGGAGAAACAGGATCTGGGCCGGCATTGCTGGATTATTAGTAGTGACTTTCTTTTGATCATTCTGCATGGAATTTGAGGAAACACTGGCAAGGTTAAAACAAAGCACATGTCTGTGGAATACAGAAATGTATCTAATTAGCTACAGGCTCCTGGAGTCAACTGCATCCTGTTGAACTGAGTATTTTTGTTCATTGTCCTGGGTCCTTGTGATTGGGGTTGAAGCTTGCTTCGTGTCCTTATGGAGTCAAGCATACCGTGAAGGTGTGAGACGTAGAAACAACTCACCAATTTCCTTGAAAAACTCAAGAGTCTCTGGTGGGGGGGAGCAGCAAGGAGGCAAAGGCAACTCATACAAGGCACTGGCTGAACAGGAAGCCTGCTCAGTCTGAATTCAAATCCTCACTTCATATTTAACAACTCTGTAACCTTGGAAAGTAGGGAGGGTATCTGTGTCCCTCTAAATTCATTTGTTGAATCTGACTCTTGAATTCAATAATCTTAGGAAGAACAGCTTTTGGGGGTCTCCAATCTCATGAAAGGGATTACTGTTCTCATAAAGGAGGCCTCTGGGAGATTTTTTCTTGCATGACCCATATGAAGATTCCAAAAGAAGGCACCATCTCTGAAGAATAGTACCCACTGGTTGTTAGATCTGTTAGTCTTGATCCAGGATTTCCCAGCTTCCAAAATTGAGAGCAGCGATTTTCACCAAGTATAAATTATGCAGTCTGAAGTGGCTAAGACAGTAAGTTATTTCACTGCAAAATCTTCATTCCTTATGATGATTATGCAGTATATCATTAACTGATTTTTAAATCTGGTATAAAATTAATATGACAGTAATTATAAAGTTATATCAAGTGATTCAGAAAAGTTATGTTTCTTTTATTATAAAGAAGTCATAAGAAAAAATATGTCTTCTAATCTTTCTGAAATTTAGATTTCTTAGAGCAGAGGAAATACAGTTTTTTATTTTACAAAATTGACTTCTTGTCAAGATTTGTATTTTTAATAAATTTCTATATGTCTGAGTTAGTAACCAGGGAAAAATAAATTTAGTGGTAACATCAGTACTTTTACTTTACATTGTAATAACTGAATTCTTAAATAGTAGTATCATTTTCATTCTATAAAAGATATTTTTGGAGACAGGGTCTCACAATGATGCAGTTCAGGGTGGCCTCAAACTCACAGCAATCCTCCTGCCTCAGCCTCTAGAGTGCTGAGATTATAAGCATGTGCCACCATGTCCATTGTATAAAGGCATTTGAGCTGATAGGTAATAGGTAGCTCTGAATCTGAATAAAATTAAATTCCTTTTGCTCTTAGAATGTTTAATCTGTGAAAATGCTTTTCTATAGTCCTTTTATTCTTTCTCTCTTGGTTTCTTTCCTTCTCCCTCTGTATTTTCTTTGTGAGTCACCATCATTTTGAGAAAAAAAACCTTGAAAATAGATTATGACTAAAATGTTTTAATATTGTAATACCAATATATTTTACTTAGTTTAGCATAGGTGAATAGCAACAGCAGAATTTACATATTTTCCTTTTCTTATTAAGAAATTCAATATAGTACAGCTAGGCTTTTCAATAATAATTCTTTTAGCTATCTTTTTTATCATTATTTAACAATATATTATTTGTACAATATATTATTTGTACAATATATTATTTGTAGTGAATAATCATAGAAGGCACAATCTGTGTCAGGCAGGATGTTACCTGGAGAGGGCATAGCAGAAAACAAAGCATTCCTATGCTTATTAATGTTGTAAGGGCCAAGTCTTCTCAGCAATAATTTTAATTTATATTTAAAAAGAGGATAAAGAGAGAGATCTGGATCCTTCACAATAAACACACTTTCACTGATACATTTCAGAATCTATTGTGTCACCTTCACCTACTTGAGTAAAACTACATTTTTCTCCTTCCATTTTCTTCCTGTCTTCCATCTGGAATATAAATTCACTAACTACGTAAAACAATATGATGCAGGATTAACCTTCATTTTCATGCATAGAATATACTGTTAGTCTTAATTTATTATAATTTTACTACCTTTAGACATAAATAAATAACTCATTGAAAAACAATATGTGAACAGCTATATGGAGCAGAGAAGGACAGTGGAAAAGATCACTTAGTCTTTGTTAAGAAATGAGGTGACCTGAACTTGCTGGCTCTTATGAATATTTTAAAGGATTTTATATTTAACAATTTCCAAATAGTCAAAAGTTTCTTTACTCTTAGTTTTAATCTTATTTACAAAGAATGTGGGGTAATTCATTTAGAATGGGCACAGTGTTACAAGCCTGTAAGCCTAGCTCTCAGGAGGCTGAGGCGGGAAAATCTTAAGCTTGAGGTCAGCCTGGGCTTTATATTAAAAGCCTGTCTCAAAGGAAGGGTAGATGGTGAACTACAATTTGCTGATATCTCTTCTCTCAAGGACACTGAGCCTATTGAGTAGCTGTCCAATTTATGATGTCATTTAACCTTAATTATTTCCTTCGAGGTTCTTTTTCTAAATACAACCACCTTGAGAGTTAGAACTTTAATATACAAATTCAGGAGAAAAACACAATAGCACTTTAAAATTATGTCTTCCAGTAGAATGTGAATATTTTGAAATAGAAATGGATAAAAACTTAATCAAAAAAGATAGACAGGCCGGAGATTTAGCTCAGTGGTTCTGGTGCCTACCTCGCAAGCGCAAGGTCCTGGGTTCGATCCCGGTAACCACATACAATGCTGGGCATGGTGACTCACGCCCACCAGCAATCAATACCACATACCACAGTGCCAGGTGTGGTGGCTCACGTCTATAATCCCAGCACTCGTGAGGCAGAGGCAGGAGGATTGCTGAGTTTGAGGCTTGCGTGGGCTACATAGTGAGCTCAGGGCCGGCCTGAACTACAAAGCGAGACCCTGTCTCAAGAAAAAAAAAAAAAAAAGATAGTTTTCTAAGAGTCTTGGAGCAAAAGGTTGTGATTGCATTAGGAACTGCAAAATTTTATTTGACGGCTATAATCTTACTGGCTTCCCTGTCGTGTGTCTCCCCTGCTTACAAAAGCTGAGTCTGTGGTTCTACCGAGGCGGGGGGAGCCTCTAATGGTATCATATTCGCCTGTACAGAGTATTGATTGCATCAACTTGCAGTTAAATTGCCACCAAATATCTAGTTATATCTCTCCTGGGTGGTGTGGAGCTTTTGATTGCAGAGTGACTGTGAGTGAAAAGTTTTCCAAAATCAAAGAAACAGCACTAGAGGTTAAAATGAACTCAGGCTTATTTATACATTCTGGCCAGGAAAATAAATGGACAGGATGAAATATCCACAGTAAATGAATCAAATGAACCTCTTAGTAAGTTTTTCATTTTCTACCCAACATCATGACCCAAAGCCAAGAAGAAAGACAAAATGGCGAAGAGACTGAGGGGGCCAGGATAATGGGGAGTCAGACCAGCTAATGCCCATAGATCTTCAATGGGAGATTTTTATCCTCCTTTTCAGGGCGAGAAGCAACATTTCCTTCGTGGCAGATAAAATCTTTCCCTCATCCAGGGAATACACTATGTGGGCAGAAAGACCCTGAGGATAGCCCCAAAGACAGCTCCGCCAGAGTCTGTTAGAGTCGTGTGTAGGGACAGTGACAGTATTTAAAATCACTAGCATATTTTTCATTCAGAACATGCAGTATGTTACAGAAAATATGACTATGACCCAGTATTTTCCATAGCGACCAAAACCTCGGCCTCTTCCTCTCTTCCAAGCACGCAGCATTATCATTCTCTCTTATATGTAGGAGGGCTGTGAGGACTGGAAGGAAACCCTAGCTTTATACAAAGATACGTGCTAAAAACGCCACTGCCACCTAGCACCTGTGTGACCCATGACGTCCCTCCCCGGCTCTGACCTGTAGCTCCAACCATGCAGATGGGTGAAAGGACGCAGCGAGATGATGGAAACTGGTCTCACTGCTCTGTGCGGAACTTCCCCATCTCTAAGGGCCACATCCTCAACAGTGTCCTTCAGCAAACCTGGAGTGCACAGAAGGGCGTTTCCACACAGTGTGGCGCCTTTCTGTGGCACTGCCACCTGCAGAAGTATAATGGAGCCTCTCCCTCCAGCCAGGCTGGGCAGAGACGGCGCCCGCTCTGGGACCGGCGGCCAGTGCGAGGTCCTCTGAAAGAACATCTCCATGGCAGTGGCTCGGCTCCAGGCCTGGCCAAGTGCAGCTTGACTCAAGGAATTGCTTAATTAATTAAAAATTAATTCTTACTAGAAAAGAAGGGCTTCAGTCAATACTTACTGAATTTTGCTTTTCTGAGCCTTGCAGCCTTCCAGTGTGATACTGAATAAAGTCTTTGTTCGCTTATGACTTGTTTCTTTAGATATATTCAGATTTAACCAGTCATTTGTCAGTATTGCCAGTGAATACGGCCCAATTCTGGAGCACAAAAGTGAACTGTCTTCGGCTATTTGTTCATCTTCTTCATTTTTGGGACTATGCCAGAGCTAGTCATCCCATGGTATTTCTATATTGCATCAGTGGCTATTCACAACAACTCTGGAAAGAAGAGAAAGCAACAGTTTATCATCTTATTTTCCAAGCTTGTAAACCATGGCCCAGAAAGATAAAAAGGGAGCCCTCTGTTACATACCTAAGTAGGAACTGGCGTTGGTTAGCACCCAGAGCACGAGTTGCAATACTCTGACAACAGAGGTGGTCGGTTGAGCTCCTCCCAGAAACTAAGGGTATCTTGGGGAAGCAGAGAAGTCAGGTACCAAGAGAGAGGCTATCCAGACTCTCAGGATTGCGTTTAGGGTATGCTAAAACACAGAGGTGCAGACTGAAGATTTTTATTGAATATGTATGGGTGGAATCCTAGTAAACAAGTTCACAGTTTAAGATGTCCTGCTTCTGGCAATGGGGGACCATTGACTGCTTTTGATTATGTGTCTCCTGTTAGTTCACGCTGATAGAGTTAGCTTCATAAGGTTAGTTAAGTGCACACCAAAACACAGTGCTAGATATACAATAAGTATTTAGAAACACTGCAAGGATTAAAGGATGATATTAGAAATAGAGTAGAAGGCATCGGTACTCTTCTGCTTTCCATCTAAGAAACCGCTGTGCTAAGATGCTGAGATTCTGATTTCTGTACCTAAGTTTCTCACTAGCTGGGCGGCAGTGATTCGCTATGGCGCTTTTGCACATGCAGCTTACAGTGACCTCTCTTGCCTCTTCTCTCATCTTTTTCCCAAAACACCATCGTTCGTTCTGCGAGCATTCATAAAAGTCTGCCCTTTCTCTGCACATGATTTCTCCTTAACTCAGAGGGGCTTTGGTAACCCTCCAATTATAACAAGAACTTCCCCGCAACTGTAGCTGTCAGAAAACTTTTTACTACCCTAAACTGTCCTGGCCGTTTGTTTGCTTTCCCACAGGTCGCTTTCTCTACTAAAACACTAAAACACAAACCATGCAGGGTGCAGAATTCTCAGGGACCTTGCTCATGCTGCACCCAAAATACTCAAAGCATACATGTGTCATTAGTGAACAGACATGTGTTCAGTAAATATCTGTTCAGTACATAGATGGATACTCAGAACAGGCCTCGCCTCATTGTCTGTGTCCTCTTCCTCATCTCCCCATCATTTAATGTCCTGTCTTACTGTCTTTTTCCACTAACCTTCACTTGATTTGAAAACCTGTCATAGAGTTTAAAAGGAAGGGTGCCCACCTCCCCCTATAATCCATCAATCTGAGTTCATGCCCCCAATCTAACACTTACTGGAAGAAAACCCAGTGATCTCAGGCTGCCTAGAATCTGAGAGCCCGAAAACATGTCTGGGAGTCCCTGAGGGCTCATCCATTTTAAGAGCCCTTCAGAGATTTAGAGGAAAAAGGATTTCTTTTTTTGGCAACTAGTCTGAGAATTAGGTTACATTCCAAATTAAGTAGGGCAAAATTTGTCATATATGGCCCAATTCTGTACTTAGAAACTCCTGGGTGCATGTGCATGTACACACACACACACACACACACACACACACACACCCCTTTTAAGATTCCAGTTAGTTTAGCTTGATATCTCAGCATCCCTGTTTGGCTCTAACGTTGATAAAAACACTTTCAGAAGTAATATAATATGTTATAGCAAGGAGGCGGTAGAACAGTTATGAACTTCCTCCTCTGGTTGATACAGAAACAATGCTCCTGGGAAATTCAAGATATTGCCTAAAGTTACACTTTGAATTGAGTCCTAGAACCTAAACTGCTCTCTTCTATGAGATAATGTGGAAAGCCAATTATAGGTCAGTTTCTTTTCCTGGAGAGTGAGAGGCTGAGTGACTAAGGCAATATCTGTCCAAAGATTCTGTGTGGAGCAGGGGTCGGGGGGAGGTCGGGTTGCGGCACAGGCCTGAATCCCTAGGTCCGGGAGGGCGGGCTGCTCTGCAGTCTTAGCAGTTGAGTAGCGCTTCCAATGATCTTAAAGCTTCTTGCCTGTGCTCCACACTCCGGACAGTGAATCTTTATACCCAAGTGAGGATGTGATTGACTAAAGCCTCCTGAGATTCAGTCACCTGGTGCGTTAGTTCCTGTCCTCTCATTGGCTGGAACCAAATATCTGACACCCAGAGTTAAAAAGAGAAAGATTTAGTTGGCTTCCAATTTGTAGAAATTTAATCCTCAATTGGCTGCAGGGAGCACAAGGGCAACAGTGGGTGGCAGTGAGAGGCAGAGAAAGCAACAAGGAATCTTTCTGTCCCTCTTCTCTGATTCAGGCTGGCACAGGTGGGCAGCACTCACACCCTTCATCCTACTGCCCTCCTGCCCAGCCCCACCACGAATCAGTCACACACTTTAGATTCACTCACCTCCAAAGTAGCCCCGTCTCATTCACTCGGGCTTTGGGGGACATTTAAAAACAAGCCACGATACCTGGTAAAATTAGGGGAGCACAGCTCTATAGAGCTGCAATTTAAGGTTCTCTTCCAAAGTTCATCTGCATGTACGCTGAGATGTTTAAGAAGTTACTAAAACAGACGGAGCTGGATAATAGGGATCTCACCTTACCTGACAGAAGCTATAAATAATTTCAGGTTGGTAGGAGGAAGGTAGTTGGTGAACAAGGACTTTGGAAACAAATTTAAATTCCACAGTAGATGGGATTTCGTATGTGAATATGTGACAAGGTTTGAGTAGGGCTTGCGATTCTGGCTCATGCAGTGCAGATTTATCCCAGGATAAAAACAGAGGAAGCCCTTTCTGGCAAAAGATGTGCAGCCCGAGGCTCAGATTGATGTCTACTTTTCCAGAATTATATCAAGTCTGGGAGAAACAGTAGGCAAACTCAATGCTTTATCTGTGCTTTGAGAAAGTGCAGAATATTGTCAGAGTAGAGACTCTGTGGATTTGCATTTGAGAAAAAAGACTCTCAGGGCTGGCAAAGAGAAAATAAATCAGTTTTGGTTTGTTGTCATCAGCCACAGCACAGGCATATCTTCCATTATGCCTTGTCAGGGTGAGAAGCCCGAGTCACCGAGGACTGAGCAGCCGTCTGTCACCCGGTAGTCACCGCAGAGACATGGACAGGGCTCTACCTGGGAGCTTAACATCATATATTCGGTCATAACTGCCCAATGAGCTAGACGTAATTGTTCTTATTTCACTAGGGACACATGGAATCAAGTCTCAGCTGAAGCAAATGACCAAAGTAGCGTGTGATTACCCTGATTCACTAGCACATTCTTTACTTCAGTCTCCATTCTCCCTAGCTTTACCAAGAATGTGTCCCTTGAACTTTTGATCCATACTCAGATTGGCCTACACATCACAATCCCCAGCACTTTGACAAAATGGAGAAAATAGTGTATTTTTGAAATCATACAGAACCTGTGTGCTTGGTCCTCATTAAAAAGTTTATTCTATCTCCCGTGTTGTCACATTATATCGTCACGGGTTAAATCAGAGATACTGGGTTTCGATGGCTGGGTCTGCAGATTATTAATTGTCTGGCCATTAACAATTCCTTCTTTCCATTTTGAGCTTAGTTTCTTTCTCTATAAAATAGGATTAAATTCAGTCCTGGGACTATTAAAAGAATTAAATGTGAAACGTGTGGGATAGTTCCTGGTCCCTAATGAACATTTGGCTACATAATGAGCATTAAAGAACAACAACAAAAACAAAATCTGCAGTAAGTGGCAAATAAGTTGTAGTAAATTGCAGAGCAGGGATTATGAATCCCAGCTCTTAATCACTAAAATATTTTCTCTGTTACAGATAGTTGCTTGTCTATTAATAGCTACTCAGCAATCATAAGAGCACAGCACTGGAAGTTGTGCACAAAGCGTCTGCTCACTTCTGCTTTCCAAGAGCGTTTGTAACTCAGGCTCTACAGCCAGCGGATCCTGGCAGCCTCCCTTACCCTGCAGAACAGAGCCCAGGAGAATGTCACGGAACTTCTCATCAAATAGGTTTGCCAGTGACATTCTGAAGAACAAGTGATGGTAAATGCCAGCATCAAAGAATTAGCAAATAATTAGTGGTTAAATCATCAAAGCAAATGCTTCTGCACTTGTATGCTTTATATCTGTACTTTGGGATTTTATTACTTGGTAAATCTATTTTTACTGAATCATAGTAAGCCCCATTCATGGTTTAAATCAGCAACCTCAAGTCAAAATGCATATACTTCTTAGAAAGAATGAAGTAGCACAGAATAACTTCTGTTATAGATCCAGCTGTATTCTGAACAAGTCAGTTACCCTCCTCCCTAGGCCTCCTTTGTGCCGTGGATAGCCATGGGTGGGATGAGAATCAACCCAGAATATGTAGTATGTGCTCAAGAAAAGCTTAGGGTTGTGGTTACCTCTGTGGGTGCAGTGGCCCCACAAAGCTCTAGGAATGCGATGGTGTCTGGACTGCAGGTTGACAATTTGTTCATTCAGAGACTCAGGCTGGATTCATTCAGGTTCCTGAATCTCACTTGCTTCATGGAGGAGTCAGATACTTCATGCTGTTCTCAGGTTGGTTAGGGAGAAAATGGCATGGTATCTGTCAGTGACTCGCCCATTCTCCTACCCGCAGCACCAGTGGTCAAGGGCCAGTGCAGCTTGGGAAGCAAGAAGGGAGCCATCACCCAACATTCCCACCTCCCCACAGTGCTCTTGCCGGGAGAGCCACATTTACAGGCCCCTCTTAACTGTCTCTTCTTGGGAGAAGCTGTAACTGACTAGCTGTTATTACTGTAGTGGAAGTAAAGGAAGTAGCAAACCCCAAACCCTACTTTCCCTCCTCGCAGCTCTTGTCACACCTGCACATCGTCTTGTATTATGATTCCCCTACTGTCAGTCTCCCATTGGAATGTAACCCCGATGGAGCCAGCAACCTGCGTCTGTTTGGACCCTACTCTTCCCCACGTCCCAGGGCCCTCAGTGCATAGGTTTTGTTTTCAGCTCTGCATAGGATCAGATCTGCATACACTGAAGTAATTCTGTGCTTAAGTCACCATAGAGATTATTAAATGTGACTGTTTAAAATGGAGGACAAAAGGTTACCATAATATTTTTCTCATTTTTTAATATTATGCACAAAAAATACTTTCTTCCTCCTCCTCTGGAACATGGATTCACTCCTGTTTTGTCAGGCAGCTCTGCTTCAGAACTAATAACAATGACATTTTAAACACAAAAATACATAGCATTTTTTAAAATAGTTAACCTTTCCATATGACATTTCATTGGATGTCTAATTAGCAGTAACATTTTGTTGTTTGCCATCTTAAACTTAATAGGTCCATAAGCCTCAAAAAGCTAACCTTGCTTAAACAATCATTCATCATAATGAGAATTTCTCTTTTGAATCTCCTCTCCTTTTGCCCTTCCTTCTGCATACCTCTGGCATCAGAATGTACCATGTGTATCTTCCTCTCTGTGCTATCTTTTCTACCATAAATTAGACTATTTCTCTTTTATACATTTTACTCGAAATAATTTTTTTCTTTTTGCCAATTATGAAAAGTTCATCCAAGCTCTGCTTTCATATCTCAAGGGAATAGTTAAGAACAGTGGAGTGAAGCAGAAATAAGTTCATTACCACAAATTCCCAATGATAAATGTGATCATAATGTATACCTAAATTGTACCAATAAACTTAAGGAAGAACAAAAGAAATAAGTTCATTACCAAAGCAGAAGAAAAAATCTTATGTGATTTTATATCTTATATGACTTTATTTTACATTACTGAAATTTTGCTTTTGAGAAGCCTATTTTCATTACATATAGGTGACTTTTATCAAGATGCCCCTCAAGAAGGTCATGTGCTAGAGGTGGGGCTCTTGGAAGGTGATTCACCTGTAAGGGTGCTGTAGATGACCTGCCTTAGGAGGTGGGGTCTGGTAAGTAGCAGGTCTCTGGGCCATGACCCGGAAGGACAAATCTCCTTTCTCTCTTTTCTTCCTTATTCCCATGACTTGAGCAATGATCCCCTGCCCAGACCCTTCTGCCATGCTACTTCTGTGTCTGAGTCTAATGAACATGGACTGAAAGCCCTGAACTGTGAGCCAAAATAAATCCTCCTTTGAGTTGCTTTGTCTTAACAACTAGAAAGTAACTGTGATAATATGCTAATATGAATTATATAACATGAAAATAAGTATTCAAGCATCAGTATATTAGTTTTCCCTATCCAGTACTTGTATATCGAGTCTAAACGGGGAAGGGGAATCTTATTATTATTATGTGAGGTTTGAAAAAGCATTAACTTGTGTGATTTCATAATATTCATTTATTATACCAATGCTACTTTCATTTTAAAAGGACATGGAATGAGGTGGAGAGTGGTTGAGAAGCTTAGTTAATATTGCATGGGCATCACTTGGTTGGTCTTAGAATGCAGCATGTGCATTTCAAAGCATATCTTCTTTCAACAATGTTGCCCTGCCTTCTTACAACACAGGCTCAGTGGATCTCTGAATTGTCTTGCAATGACTGATTTTAGGGATGGGAAAGGAAGAAGCAGCTCAAAGACTGGTAAGAAAATTAATGATAAGAATAATCATCTAGAACCACAGTTGTAACCTGGGTAAAATTCTTTGTTGAAAGGAAACCTTAACTAAACGACTATCTAAGAAGTTGTTTCCAGGGGATTTGGCTCAATGGCACCATGCTTGTCTTTCCAGTACTGGAAACAAATTGTTCTTAAGAAATTTTATTTAATAACTCCTATAGAAAATGCCTACATGAGAAATTCATTTCATGTGTCATATCTTGAATATTTAAAATAAAGGCCAAAAGAAAGCATTTATCCTTTTGAACATGAGTATCACTTCTGACCTTGTTTCTCATAAATAAAATTCAATCAATATAATTTTTTAAAAAATTATTTGGTGGGTGGCATCTTGCAAGATATGGGACAAGCTAAATACATAAAATATAACCACTACTCTCAAAGAGCTCATAGACTTTTGTGGAATTGAATAATTTAAAAAAATAAATAGGAAAGTGGTGTGTGACAGCTGTAGCACTTGCTCATTCTCTAATTCAACATGGAGGCTTCCTAAGTCAGAGAGACTTTCTATAGGAGATGATAACTAGCAATGCCCTAATGGACAGGTGAAGAAAAGCTGATTTCACAGCAGGCAGAACATTTCCAGTGGAGAAGAACATCATCACCTCTGGAGGCACGTCACTGGGGTGTTCAAGGGCCTACACAAAGACCAAGTGCCATCTTAAGAAACGATTTCAGAAGAGGACTGGCATAGGTAGTTCATATGGTCATAGAGCATGGCTTGAGGTTTAATCATGAAGAGAACAAGGACCGAGGCAGGGAGGCCAGGTTGGTCCTGCACCAAGAGCTTCAGCACTATAAGGCCTGACCTGGAGCAGAAGACATGGGGAAAGTTATACAAATTAGGGCAGAGAGGGTAGCCAACAGATTATATAATAATTCAGAACTAAAAGTACTCTACTTGGTAATTAGAGGGCAGTGGGGTTCAGGATGTTCATAGGTCACTTGAGATTCGCATCATGGCCAAGGAAATGAAAGGATGGTGTATTTGATTTAGATAAGAAGAAAAGAGGTATATTGTGTTTTGCGGAGGTCATGAGTTCAGGCTGCAACTTGTAGCAATGAAATAAGTGTGAGGGGAAGATCTGTCTGGTTGACTGTCACATGAGAAGTGTCAGTGGGTAGATGCCAACTGAGGCTCTGGGATTGAAAACCTGCACTCCAGGAGACTTGGAGAATGAAATCAAGGATGAGAGTGTGGATTAAAACACTGTGGGTGAGGAAAGGTAGGAAGGGATCCTGGGAGAATTAGAATAAAATCTGAGGACAGCACAAAGATTTCAGAATTTTCCGTGCCAGGGAAACAAGAATCCAATCAGAACAGATCTGAAAATGAGAGGATGATGTATGGAATTTGAAAATTAGGGATCCGTAGGTGGATGTATCAAAAACACTTTTCAAGATTGGGGAAAGGTAAAATCACTTCTAGTTGATCACTTAGACATTGGAAAAAAATTTTTCAAAAACTTCATATATAGACTTTTTTTTTGAGGCACGGCCTTACTTTGTAGGTCAGGTTGGCCCTGAACTCACTATAGCCCAGGCAAGCCTCAAACTCACAGTAATCCTCCTGCAAGTGCTGGGATTACAGTTGTGAGCCACCATACCCAGCATTGTGATATGCGGTGCTGGGGATGGAACTCAGGACCTTCTGCTTGCCAGGCAGACTCCTGAACCACTGAACTAGATGTCTGGCCCATACATAGATTTTTTTTTTAAAGAAAATTTAAGTGTAGCTCTTAGGTTTTGATCATCATGGACAATGTGTCTTGTGTTTGGGACTAAAGTAAATCATGTGCTGGAAACAACAGGCAATAGAAGAACGTTTGTACAGGCCTCAGTACTTGAGAGGCTGAGACAGGCAGATCACTCTTAAGTTTGAGCCCAGGTTGGGCTGCACGGTATGTTTAATAACCTGCATTACATAGGGAGATCCTTTCTCATAAACTGAACCAAACCAGTCCAAGCCAAACCCGACTGAACTCAACAAAACAGGAAAAATATTCTATAAAACTCTAGAAAAGGAAATGAAGAGGTAGTTGTTTCTTTACTTTTTTTTCTTCTTCTTCTTATGGAAGGTGGGAACCAGAAATTTCAAGGGAAAGAGTTTGGAAGCCCTATCGGAAGAAGTGGTGAGGCTGTGAGGATTCAGGCCAGGTGGGCTGTACAAGGAAAGAGTGAGAGGACCTTCTTCGGGTGCAGAGGTAGAAGACAGTAGCCATGAGAGAAGTGATTGGACGTACCTGCCCTTAACCACAATAACTTAAAGCACAGTCCTTTTGACATCTCACTTGATTGAGGATACCAGGCATCAGTACAGAAGAGTAGGTAGCAAGGTTGGTAAAACTTGAAAAGGGTGGATGGAGGCTTTATTTATTAAAAGACAGCAAAGATCATTAGGTGCACTAGCCAGCCTGGTTTTGATTTCTGACTAATCCGACTCAATTGACAGTGAGTGGACATGTCTGTACATTTATTGGATCCTCCTTGTCTTGCTTTCTCCTGATTCGACATGAATTTGTAATTGAGCAGTAAATTTTCACTGAAAAATGCACTAGTAAAATCTTTTATGTGAGAAAAAGCTAGGGAATATTCAATGTACGCACATCAAAACTCCACTTAACATTCAAGGTGACATTTGCATGAGCTTTTTATCTTTAGAACTTAAAAATGTGTATTTATGAGAAACCTATTCATGCTTGGTTGCCTGTTTCTTTTGTTGCGATTTAAAATTGAAATCCACTAAACAGCCTAGAGTTACCTATGCTAGCTTTTTAAAAACCTTTGTGTGGTATCTTAGCGGGAAAAAATAGAATTATTTATCTTTTAAAAAGTGTATGATTAAGCACATGCACAAAAGAAAGAAAAAATTAGACCTAGGAGTTTATTTTATTAATTGCATATATAACTGTGACCTAATTAGTTACCTACGAGATGCCCTGGGTAGATTCTAGTTAGGTCATAAATCAACCAGGAGGAGGCTCCACCTGGGAAGGGAGGCCAACCCCATCCCAGACGACTATTAACTTTGATTTCAATAAAAGCCATATGAAAACCTTTTGAAGCACTAAAACTTGAAATGATTTTAGTACTTTCCCTTTATAAGGAAAATCAATTCTAAATAATAAAATAAAAATAAGAAAGTTTAATATTTAGATTTTCTCATGATGATTGCATAGTTTCCCTCCGTTCTTATTTCATATATTGAATGTTTGGCAAGATGCTTTGGGGTCACATTTTACTAGAGCCCTGAGCATGTGCTGATGAGAAGACGCAACCCAAGTGCCACCGAGCCTGCAGTTGCTACAGTGCCAAACAAGTCCGTGTCCCCAAGGGAGCTCGCCCCAGTCTTCCCTTTCTTGATCCCAAAGCTGCATAGGCAAGTAGAGAAGAAACTATGCAGAAGGCATGTTTGGTGCCAGCCAGCAGATTGGCATCTTCATCGACCTGCCGAGACCATGCTGTAGGTGGTACTGAGGTCCCAAATAGCCAAGGGGCAAACTCTCATGGATGAATCTTTTTCCTGTTTGCGTTCTGAACACTGCCTTTAATAACTGTGGTTTTATTACTAGTCATTTTTCAGGTTTCACCCTTGGGCTAAACTTTATCCTATTTTTCTCCGTGATGTCTGGAAAATAGTGGAGGATAAAAGAATAAACAAGATACACTTTTCCTTCCAGCTGCTGATGGGCTAACTCAGGATAGATGTATTTGCAAACAAAGTGGGAGAATGTGGAGGTGGGTGGAGACTGATTGGACACAGAAAGTACTATACAGTCTGAGTATGGACCTTGAAAGCTTCTAGCTAGAAGATTTATTTTTCTTCTAGGGCACTGGGCTCCAAGGAAGTGTTTGATAGATATTTGTAGATTTAGAAATATATGCATATTTCTTTATAAGAGATGAAACTTTTAGAAAAGGACATTTATCTATTTTTAAAGTAATTTTTCTAATCTCCACGACTGGTTTATAAGAGAGCCAAGAGGAATATGGAATAAATGTGTTTGCTGCAACCTGTTCAGAACTTTACTCCTATGTATGTTCATGGTAGGCATTTCTCCTGAGTCTAAGTTATGCTGCTTGAGAAGCTAGAAAGGGCATTTGTTCCCTTAACATCATCAGACCAACTTTATCTTAGACAGTATCTTTCCATACAGTACTACCTTCTCTTCTCCCAGAAGATGGTATGAAGCTAGAATCCCTGTCACCTTTATTCTTCTTGCTAGAAAACTTGATACATGCCATTTTCTATCTTAGGTATCCATTTAAATTATGTCTTAGATTGATAGTATACAAAATAACATTAACCCCAATTAGAAAAACTAAACTATATTTAGTTTACTAACCCTATGTTTTATATAGGATATATAAAACGGAAAAAGGATAGGCTCCTCTGTTCCTGTGTTTGTTCTAATTTATTATATGGAAATTACAACATCTCCTTCATTAAGACTGTCACATGAACTAAAGTCATACATGCACAAAGTACCTCAACACCATCAGATTTGTTTTGGGTGCTCTGAAAATATGGGGGTGATAGGAGTGTGAAGGGATGGCTGGTTGGCCAGCAGCTGCTAGTTGAGCATGGCTAATTACAGAATGTTTAGTTTGATATACTGTAAGAGAAAGGTGTTTTTTGTAGTATGGTATTTTAAAAGGTCTTTAGAAGTAATGGAAAGAATTTTTGTCTTGACACTTTCTTTAAGAATCTCTGTTATGGATCACTGGATGGAATTCTCTGTATTTGTAAGAAGAGCTATATTTCATGTCCAGTTGTGTAAAATTATTAAAGGATGCTGTACAAAGTGACATACTAAAGTTGTTCTTTCTAGATGTTTTCTCTAAGAAAGTATAGAGAATGGAGTTGGAAACTTGGGATTTAAATAAGAATAGCCTAAATAAAGGCAGTGGAATTAGTTATGAAGACAGCTCCATATTTTGTAGAGGATAGGATGAGCACGGGCAAGGTGTGGTTTGTAAGGACATGGAAATAGCAATAGGAGCTAATGATAATCTAAGATGATTTCTGAGTTTCTGTCTGAGGAAAGGATAAGAATAGTTATGTCTGGGCCAGAGATTTAGCTCAGTGGTTCCGGCGCCTGCCTCGCAAGCGCAAGGTCCTGAGGTCGATCCCGGTAACCACATACAATGCTGGGCATGGAGATTCACGCCCACCAGCAATCAATACCACATACCACAGTGCCGGGCATGGTGGCTCACGCCTGTAATCCCAGCACTCAGGAGGCAGAGACAGGAGGATTGCTGAGTTCGAGGCTTGCCT
>PVIC010001225.1:0-95851 GCA_004025085.1 Thryonomys swinderianus
GGTGAGGACAGACATGCTTATGAGTAAGGGGAGAAGGAAGAAGGACAGATGACTTGCAGTGATAATTTTGCACCAATATGTGCCACCCGTATATAGTTCTACTCCTCCCCATACACCTCCTTACATTTTGTTTGGTTTCTGTTTGACTCTACTCACCTTACAATACACAGAACATATGTGAACTCATGTGGGAGTGACATCCTAGGCATTTGGCACGTGGTGTAATAAGAAATCTTGGGGCTAAACGGAGTGAGCCTAATTTGATCCCTTCCTAACTTCTCATTTTTCAAATGAGCTGGTGTAGTGTTTAAGAGCTTACTTTTACATGGCAGCAAAATCACATATCAATAAAAAAGCCATAGCACAGAAGAAAGAACATACAGTTTACAGAACTAGCTTTTCTCAGCATAGCATCAATATGGGGGAACAGGAATGTCTGTGGCTGCTGATTGATTTGGAAAAGCATAAGTCTGGACAACTATCATGTCGTTGATACCTTCAGCAAACATCCTGGTAGAGAACAGACATCAGGCGGAAACAAAATAAATAGAAAAATGATGTTGCCTGAATAACTTTATCTTTGTGGTTTTATGTAGGGGGTCAGCTATGCTAATGGGCAGGTAAGGACTACTTTTTTTCAAGTATTCAGTTATATACTGTGAAAAGAGAGGTCTAAAACAATCAAATAGCATTTTTTTTCTCGTAGCTATGTGGCTACTGTCTCCCAGAAATTTTCTAATGTGTATAGGTGGACTTAGGACTTAATGACCTTGTTCCTGGACAAATGGTGGGAACTGGTAACCAAGGGACACAGCAAACTCTACATATGCCTAAGCTTGCAATGTGAAACCAGTGAACATATTGTTTACATGTGTGTATATATATATATATATATATATATATATATAAATATATACAAATGCATATATATATATAGGTGAATTGTGCAAATTAATCTTTGTGCCTGAGTTCTACTTCTCAGCTCTAAAATAAAGCAGTTAGTCTT
Source organism: Thryonomys swinderianus (assembly GCA_004025085.1). Classification (NCBI taxonomy): domain Eukaryota; kingdom Metazoa; phylum Chordata; class Mammalia; order Rodentia; family Thryonomyidae; genus Thryonomys; species Thryonomys swinderianus. The sequence goes on from PVIC010001225.1 coordinate 1,007, forward strand.
GATGACTTGAAATTTGAAAAGGCATATGTTCTCTGGGATTTATGTCAGCACTGTCTTCTAATAAAGCACCAGAAGGTACACTGTTATCAGAACAGAATGCCCAGGAAAAGCATTCTGGAAATTCATATATGTTCCACATCTCACTGTTGTGGATGACAGTTGGGTAGGTCTTTTGGGAAAGGCATTCGGGGTCAATGTACTTATTACTTAGCAATAATTGTTAATTACTGTTTTAACTGTCTCCATAGAAGCAGAATGTCTGATGAATATGACAACTGTGGTGATAATACCAGTTTGGAGAGGAAGCAAAATGCGGTTGTAAAACTCACAAAAAGACTTTTCTCTGTGAACTGACTGAGACCGAGAGGCGAAAGAGCACCATGTTAGAGCGTGGAGGATATGGGTGAGGATGACGGCCAAAATGAAGCGTGAGAAGGGTAAAAGCCCCAGGGACAGTGCCCGTGCTTGGCTGGCCTCTTTCTGGACGGGTCCTCGGTGTTACTTTGTGCCAGTCCGCTTTCTCTTGCTGGGGTAACAGCCCCCCCACGTGTGCACCTTGGAGAAGGCGAGGTTTATCCGTTTCACAGTTGTACACGCTCCAGTCCGCGGTCATCACGGAGGAAGGCGTGACAGTGAGCAGCTCTTTAGCACGTGCCGTGTGCAGCAGAGAGCGGCAGATCGGAGCCGCAGAGGAAGAGGCCGGGACCAGACACAAGGCCTGTAGGTCCCGCCTGTCGACGACCCACCAGAACCCCCGGAACGTGCTCTCTGCTCTCCCAGGTGCCTCTCAAGCCGATCAAGTCGAGAATCAGTATCAACCCCGAGCACGGCGCAGGCAGCGACGAGGTTCTCGGCGAGCAGCGGCTGGTGCGCGCAGCCAGGTGCCCGACCGCAGCCGCCAGCGCTGACCCACCTCACGCTGTGGTCCGAGTCACGCCGCCAGCCGTCCTCTCTGGGCTCCCTTGTTAAACACCTGGAAACTGAGAGTTAATAATCCTAGAGAACTTGTCACAAGTCACATTGCTAATGAGTGGTAGGAGGGGAAACGTCAGGCTGTTCGGCTCCCAGGCCCCTCTTCTCGGCCACCCTTAGACGCCAGTGAGCAGAGCCCGAGCGTCTCGTCCTCGCCCGTTCCACCCTGGCCTCCCTGTGGAAATGATGCCACTGCGAGTCACGTGGGCCTCTGAGCAGCACTGTCTCCCTCCAGAACGGGGCTACGACCGGTTCGAAGAATTGTACCTAAGGATTTTCACAGCAGGCGCTTCCAACTGTTCCTTTCCCTGCGTTTTTGGTGGCGTCCGGAAGGGCAGCGCGTCCTCTCCGGCTCCCTCAGCGGTTCGCGGGCATTTTACCGGGATGGCTCACGCCCGCCACCCGCTGAAGCGCGGCTCTAAAACGGGCACGGCTTCGAGGGCGAGCGGAGGGTCAGCGATTGTTCGCGTCAGGGCGGAGATCGAGGCGCGGAGCGGGCTCTGCCCAGACGCTCGCGGCCGGTCAGCGCGTTGCTCGAGGCCCCCGGCTGGACGCGCTGCCGCGATCCTGTGCCCGGGGAGAAAAACACCACAACTGGCTGCTGTCGCTATGGTAACAGATGCTCGGGAGGCAGTTGTAGTTTCATGGAACAGAGCCGGCTTTTAGAACCCGAGGGGGAAAGCGTGCTTTCATAAAAGAGAAAGGGGAAGGTCTGCGGTTTAATTAACGTGCTTCGATTTAACATAAGGATCCAGGTCACTTCCACTGTTTGACCATCTCGCGCTTCTTTCATTTTCTGTCTGTCTCAGATCTAAGGCATCAAAGGATGGCGTGTGTCCCTCATCGCGTGTGAAGAGCACAGAGTGGGCAGAAAGGAGGAGCAGGGGTTATGCTGGACTCTTTGCAAAAGGTTTTTCACTTTATGAAACATCTCAGCTTGAGTGTGTACAAAAGAATTGCTTTCTCTTCTCTCATCCACAAAGGAGGCCTGCGAGATGGGTTGCTAGGCAACCTCACATGGAAGTCTGGGGTGCTTTGAAATTAACATAGCTGACCTCCCCATCATCTCTGCGGCTCTGCTATTCAAAACCATTTTATGAGGCTGTAGGATTCAAGAAACTAGATATGAAATATAAATACAAAAGAAAAGAATAGGGGAAATAAATCTACCTTTTTCAGGAAAATATGAGTATTCACTCCGTGAGAAAAGGCAGTAGTCTGAAAGAGAACGTTGAAAGAGAAAAAATCATGTTGGTTTCTATATAGTAGAAACTCATATTTTCGATAATATTGGAAGAAAATGTTTGCTCTTTATTCTTTTTGCAATGTTCATAACTGCTATGTAAGCTATCACAGCAAGAGTCTGAAAATAAGGTCAAACAAAAATAAATCAGTTTATAAAAATGTACCTCTACTACACGTTTTTTAAAAATACTCAACACTTCTTCAGCACCACTTGATGGTTTAAGTCTCTTGCTTTTCTTCCTGTCCTCCTTCAATAGAATGACCCTAGTTGGTATGGGAAGGGGTGGCATTTATTTAGCAAATGGAGGAATATTTGGAAAGAAATTGCAACTCTGGCTTATGGGTCATAGCATACACTTACCAGCAGCAAATTATTTAGGATGATTTTTATTTTTTATTTTTATTTTTTTGACACAGGGTCTCGCTTTGTAGTTCAGGCTGGCTCTGAGCTCACTATGTAGTCCAGGCAAGCCTCGAACTCAGCAATCCTCCTGTCTCTGCCTCCCAAATGCTGGGATTACTTTAGGATGATTTTTAAATACTTCGTATCATTTGGCAATGGTCATGGTAACATTTTAAGATAGGTTGTTGAATATATTAGCATTAAAAATCAAAGTTGTTAGGTGGCGGGTTGAAATTTTGAATGTTTTTTTTGTTATGACTGTGAATAATTATGAAACTATTTTAGGTGGATTTTAGGCTTGGAGAAATGAACAAGTATGTTTAGGTTGTTAGGATTCAGCTTTTCGGAGTGAAGAAAGGTCATACAAATAAAAACTGGGAAAACAAGCTGAAGGTGCCCCATAGGAAAAACTGAAACCAGGAGGAATTAGTATGAGTATGTGCTTCTAATATATGCATGTACACATCAAATTTGTATGTGTGCCTGAATGCATATATGTGTTTATGTGCATGTGTGCATATATTTTCCACCTGTTGAAAGAGCCTAGAAGAAACTACAATCTTCTGACAGTGATGTTTGACCTCAAATATACAAGGAACTTGAGATTTTTTTTGAGAAATAGGTGATTCCAAATTTGAATCATGGCAATTACAAGGTGAGCCTGGGACATATTGTTATGCAAAAAAGCAAAAACGTGCTCTCTCTCTCTCTCTCAAAAAAAAAGAATTATAGAAGCATATTCTAGAATTCAGGAGCCAACTTGCAGAGGTTTATGGCAATCAAATCCAAAATATTTTGATCACCAAAATAAATAAGGACATAATGAATTATGAACTACTGGGACGGGAAAAGGATTCATGAGCCTATATGACATAATAATGGGTAGATGCTAAAGACAAGAAGTAAAAACAGCAATAAATAAGCAAAGTAAAGGCATTCATAGCATACAATGCTGCATGTTGACTGCTGAGTGCATGTAGAAAAAAATGCTAATATTAGGATACATCCTTTGTAAGCATCACAGTAAAGGCAGGATCAGGCAAGGGTGACAATAACTTTAGGGGACATTTTTTAAATTGAATTCTTTATTGGTACAATTTATATACATCTCAAAATCACGTATAACATTGGGGAATTTGTACCAGTATATGACAAAAGTTAATTCTCATTTTTACCCATATCCCTACCCACCCCACCTCCTCCCCCCTTTATACATGCTCTTTTATTTTCTTTCTGTACTATATTTATTCCTTCCCCTCATCACATTCGCACACCAAGTTTCCTATAGAAATTTCCCACTCTATAAAAGCTGTCATACTTTCTAGAGCTCATTTGCATCTACAGGTGTTCATACCAAGGAGAAGATCCGGAAATTGTCTATCTGTGATCTATTGATTTCACTTATTAGTATATCCTCCAGGTGTCTCCATTTGCATCTAAATGGATCGATCTTGTCATTCTTTATGGCAGAGTAATACCCCATTTTATAAAAAAAAAACCACATCTTCTTTATCCACTCTCCAGTTGATGGACATTTGGGTTGTTTCCAAGATTGAGCTATCACAAACTGAGCTGCTATGAACAAGGGTGTACATCTGTCTTTCCAATATAATTTTTTAAATTCTTTTGGATATATTCCTAGCAGGGGGATAGCAGGGTCAAATGGGACCCCTAGTCCTAGTTTTCTGAGAAATCTCCACACGGATCTCCACAGTGGTTACACAAGTCTGCAATCCCACCAACAGTGGAGAAGGGTTCCTTTTTCCCCACAGCCTCGCCAGCATTTAGGGGACATTTTTGAAGAGGAGTAGGATATTTGGATGACTTTAAAAGTGTTCCCTTACAGATTGGTTGTGAGTTGGAAGAGATGATTGTAGTCATTTTGACTAAGGAGTCAAAATTCACCAACGTGGGCTAAAGAGCATGGGTGTTAAAGTACATGTCATACTTTAAGGAAACAGCATTACTAGTACAGATGTATGGTCAAGAATGTTTAGCTCAAATCAAATCATAAAAAGGTATTCGACAAGCCAAGAATGGGAAACATTCTACTGACCAGATTAGTAATGTAGAGGACTATATTCTTTCAGATTGGGTATGCTAAAGACAAAGGAAGGCTATGGAAGTGCTGCAGGTTAGACAGGACAAACGGGTCACAGAGACATGACAAGGACAGACAGTATCTGACATGAGAATAGATCCTGTCTAGGAGGTGAAAAGAACACTACAGAATCAACAGACAAAAAATAGTGGTTAAGTATTTATATTCATGTTAAACCTACTAAAGCTTATATGAGAGAACCGATATTCCTAGGAAATACACACCACTGAATTACCTAAGACTTCAGGATGTAATGGTATATGCAAGGTCATCTCAGAATATTCACAAAAGAATACTTTCTATATGTTTGTGTGTCTGTACACGGCAAACTGTATATATGTACACAGAAAGACAAAACATTAGCAGAACTTTAATATGCATCTGGGTAAATATGTATAGATATGTGTGTACTCTTTGCACTCTTCAAATTCTTGCAACTTTCGGAAGTTTGAAATGGTTTCTAAATGACAGGTTTAAACAGTGAAATTTATTTTCTCTTTGTGGAAACAGAACTTTTATGGGAACTAGAGTAAGGCCTGTCTGACATTTTAAGAGATCTTTGAAGACAACAATAACTCAAGAGATACAAGACACTGCACTTTGTAAGAGGCTACAGATCTGTGTGTTTAATACAGAGAAGTGACATCAGCCTCCCTCGTCTCATTTCTTCTCCTAGTGTGCTATGTGTTCAATCATTTCCAATTTGTTCTTGTGTTGCCTCGGTACCACGGAATTTCCCCTGCTCTGGAAATTCCTCCAAATTGTCTTCTACGATTTGTGACTTCCGGGTATAAAATCAGACCAAAAAAAAAAATTTAAAGAAACAATCAGAAATAAATTTTCCAAGAATTTAACTTAAGGTATATGAAACAAGTATTTATGAAATGCTCATTCACTTTTTTCCTTCAAAATTCTTAAGCTTATGTCATGCATAGGAACCTAATGACCTCAATGAATATAAGGATTATATATTATAACGTGAGCTAGGGTTAATAAAATCAACAAAAATGAAAACCAGAATGAGGAAATGGGGGGCAGGGGAAAGGGATTAAAAAAAAAACAAGTTATAGAATGCACAGGTGCCACCTCCCTCAAGATGACCGTAAGCTACATTTATTACCAACTATACTAACAGTTTTTTAAATTAAGAAAAAAAAAAAGAGAGAAAGTGTTAAATAGGACCACTTAGCCTGTCCCATTATAGGTGAGGTCACTACTGAATACTTATTTCACAGAACTGTTTATGCATCAAGGATTTTTTTTTAAGTTCTTACATCATTTACTCTTTAAAAATAAATCTAGGAAAAAAAATAAAACTAGGCTGCCTCTGGAGGAAACGGAAGTAGTAATTACCTTCTTAAAATATCCTTACGTTTTCTTTAAAATAGAGTTTAACATTGCCAAAAGAATGTTTTGAAGAAAGATAAAAATAACATACACATTATTTGAAAACAGTCTGGTTTAATGATTGTCATCTGTCCTACGGCTACACCACTCAGAAGAAGACATTAGAACCTGCTCATTACTCAGTTTTCCTCGTCCATAGGATCACACTGCTTTCGTGGGCACTGTGCCAGGCTCACTGATGTGCACTGTAAGGCAAACTGTAGACGGACGCATTTTTCTTGAAAACATCTGGCTCTTGAGAAAGCATTAGAAGGTGGGTACCACAGTTTGTGCTCATAAGTGTGATTTATTATGTTTCAGTTATCCGCCTCTAATCTGGCAGGCAAACTTCCAGTAACCACAACCAGGAACTTGAAGTGAGTGAGAAAGCAGAGGCCAAGCCCTCATGCATATGCATAGGAGTACTCCTGTTTTTAGGTCAAAGCCCATTTTATTTCTTATAAAACTTTTGGAGCCAGTTAACCTAAGGGCTCCTTGGGCTACTTTTCTATGCAGATCTTCTGCCTGAATTTTGTTCCTTCACTTTCTTAACAAAAATCATGCTACTCATTCTCTGTGCATGTCAATGTGCCTGTGTGTGCCTGTGTACACATGTGTCTGTGTTTTGAGACAGGGTATTGTCTATTTCAGGCTGGTCTCAAAGCATGTATGCCAGACTGGTCTCACATTTGCAGTGATCTTCCTGTTTCAGCTTCCTGAGATTACAGTTGTGTGGCACCATGCCTGGCTCATGCATTCCTTTTTTTGTTTTTTGTTTTGTTTTTGAGACAGGGTCTTGCTTTGTAGTTCAGGCTGGCTCTGAGCTCACTGTGTAGCCCAGGCAAGCCTCGAACTCAGCAATCCTCCTGCCTCTGCCTCCCAAGTGCTGGGATTACAGGCATGAGCCACCACACCCGGCACTGTGGTATGTGGTATTGATTGCTGGTGGGCATGAGTCTTCACACCCAGCATTGTATGTGGTTACTGGGGATCAAACCCAGGACCTTGCAGTTGCGAGGCAGGAGCCGGAACCACTGAGCTAACCCTCTGGCCCCACTCATGCATTCCTTTGAATTTGAATTCTTCCAAACATCTCCCTAATTCCACTGTCTTCCTACTCAAGCCCCTCCCCCCTTTTTTTAGTAGGATAGAAGTAAAAATAGTTAGAAAAGAGACTAGGAAAATCATGATTTTAAAATTGTACTTTTCAGAAAACTCAAACATCAGTACACAAAGTTACCCAAGGTTATCCATACCTGCCCTTCATAGGATTCTCTAAACTCTTTAGGCTGGTTTGTTTGTTTGTTTGTTTGTTTGTTTGTTTGTTTGTTTGTTTTTTTAAGACTCATCACACTCAAGATCCCATAAAGATACTATAAATTGAGTTTAGTTGATAAGGTAAAGGGCAGAAATCTAACATTGGAAACAGATGAAAGTTTCAAATAATGTTTTTAGGTAAAACATCTTAAATTGTGCCGGGCGTGGTGGCTCACGCCTGTAATCCCAGCACTCGGGAGACAGAGACAGGAGGATTGCTGAATTCGAGGCTTGCCCAGACTACATAGTGAGCTCAGGGCCAGCCTGAACTACAAAGCGGGACCCTGTCTCAAAAAAAAAAAATCTTAAATCAACCATCTTGAAAAACAAATAAACAATAGTTTGAGCCTATGCCTTTCTCCAATAAAATGGACCATCCTTTCACCTACACACAGTTGACAACCTCATTTTTAGCCTGTAGGATTTCAATTGCTTCCTCTGGTATTTAACTTGGACTTGGTAAGTTCATCATTAAAACTGTTACTAGAATGATGGACCAAAAGTATTGGCAACTGGTTTTGAGGCAGGAGATTAGGGCATAGCAAGTTGGCTGGGGAAATAGGCATGACTTGTTGACTACAAAACTGCAGGATACATACATAGAACAGTTCTCAAAGCTCTACATATGGCCACAATCAGAGTGCTATCTTCAGTTCTCATGAGAGCTGGAGTAGTTTTGGATAGGGCAGCCTAAACCTGACATCAGCTTGAGGAGAGAAAATACAAAAAGAGACAGGGACCACTGAGCTTGGGACCACCGTGTTCTCTCTTTAATGGTGGTCTGTTCTCACCCTGTAGAACAGTGTTCTTTCTCTAGTTCGAATTGGCCCAAACTTACCCTGAAGAGCATGTTTCTTTTCCTATCTTTAATAAATGTTAAAACCCCAGTAACTTTTATGGCTTTGTTTAGGACAGAAAGGACCTAGAAAACAGTTCTAGAGACTCCAGCAACCCAAATCCAGTAGTTTGGTGCACAAATCTCTCTGTAGTTGTGAACTGTGGACTTTGCCCCTTTTGGTATGACATCTTTCATGATCCTTTTGGGAACCCCTAGTCTATTACTCCTGCTGTTATCATGTCTAATGTTATTTCCTGACAGTCTTTATCTTCTACTTCCCATAATCTGCAGTTAAAGTAAATTGCTTACATTTCATGAGAATAATTAGAAAACTATAGTTTTTAGATCTGAAAGAATATTAGCTGTTGCTTTTTTCATCTTTCTCAGCAAAATACTATAGTTTTAAAAAGAAAACAAAAAAATCTCAATAAGGTTGAGAAAGTCCCTTTTTTAAAAAATCAGCTAAAGCAGAAGAGCAACAAAAACTTCTGTTTTTGGTGAATATAGTTTTATTACTCTTAACTTTAATGACAGCAACCTCCCCCAATTCTCTGGTGTTTCATCACTTAGATATAACTATCAATATTTGTGTTAGATTCTATTTAGTATGGGGTGTTATGGGGTGTGATGTGTGTATATGTCTATTAATTGCTGAGATTATCAGCTTTCAAAATTCATAGAATTAAATTTAAATCAAATCCATGTGTTTAATTTACTGAATGACATGTCTATGTCAATTCCTAGTAAGCTGGTATATTATTTGAAATTAGGTTTTCTGCATTTTCAGTTTTGTTGTGAGGACTTTAGAAGTTAAAAATCTTTGGGAAAACAATAAATCCTTGAAAACAGTTTTCAGTAATTATGTAATAATTCATTATTGGTTGAATCTTAATTTATTTGGCCACCTATTTCATGATGGTTATTTTGGTAATGATCAAAAATAGCAAAAAAAAAATAGAGCTTATAATTTTTAAAGCTAAAAATCAGAAAATTTTCTGGATATTTTGTATGGTAAATATTTCTACATGGTCGTCTGGTCAGAGGAAAGGATTTTACTTTGCACTGCAAATTGCTTGCCAGGAATGTTGTCATACTTATACTAGCCATGTCTGAAGGAGGTGATTTCATGCACCTTGCTAACTTTGCATTAAAAACAAATGAAAACAGGGTGGGGGATTTAGCTCAAGTGGTACCACCCATACCTTGGAAGCGGAAGGGCCCGAGTTCAATCCCTGGTATTGGGGGGGTGTATTAGTACTATCAATGCTATGCAGTACTATTTTCTTCACATCACGTCCAGTCCCAAAATAGGATAGCTCTTCTTAGATAATTGGTCTTTTGCATTCCAAAATGATTCCATTATCTACTTGAACTCTAGTGCAAAGTTCAGTCTAACTTCTTCAGCTGTCCTTGTATAAAAACTTTCAGATTTCTTCTATGTCCTTGACTTTTAGAGAAGGAAGCTATTTCTCTTTGCAATCCCGTTTACCAATTATAGTTCAGTTAAGGTCAAAAGTGCATTAAACTGGCAACTGCTTCCTTCTCATGGTGGGAACTGGATCCAGATCTACAAATTTCTTCTCTTTTCTGTCGTGTCCCTCCTGCTCCATTGTGAATGCTGGTGTCAACTTTCATTTAACATGTGGTGAGCCACTGTCCAGAACAATCTAGAATCCTGATCGTCAAATTTGAGTTCCAATTTTCACATTTTGCTGAACTTGAGCATGCCACACAAACAGTCCTCAGTAAAGTAAAAACTCAGATGGTACAAAGTGCTGAACAGAAAGCTTAAACAGGCTGGTATGACATGGCCCTGCATGGTGGCTGCTTTCTGTTGGAAGCCCAGCTGTGAACACAGTCTTTCTGAGGAAGTGGTAATAAATTACTGAGAAAAAGAGAGCTAGCCTAGAAAGGGAAGCTTGGAGAATGGAAGAGGTTGTAAGGAGAGAAAAGGAAGAATTCTAGGTGGATGTAGGGCAAAAACTATGTTTAGATGCTGTGTGTGGATTAGCATGTTTGGTGCATGGGGAGAGAGCAAATAAAGAGAGAGGACAAAGGCATGAATGAGAATCCTGAATGCTATAGCTCTGAGCTCTCCGAGAGAACTTACTTGTGCTTTTTCTCTTTTCATCCATGAAAGGTCTTGGCCCTGTTGTGATAAGTGGAGCTACTAATTAACAGCCTAACAGACAGATTCACCATAGATTTTGTATATGCTCCCTCATTTAGTCCTTACAACGTGAGGTGCATCTTTATCTCTGTATACGTCTTTCTAAATGAGAAAACTGAGGCTCAGAGAGCCTTTGTGACTTCAGAAAGATGAAAAATCTAGTAAACGATACAGCCAAAACTAAAATCTGTGCTGGGCAGACCCGCAAAACCATGCCCTTGACTGCTCAACCTGTCTTTGACAGGTTTTACATTCATTCTATTCATTTCATCTTGTTCCTCATTAACTTATCTGTCACAGAACAATTAGTTTCATTTGCTAATCAGATAGACAAAAAATTATTTTAATAGACACATTTTTTTTTTTTTTGAGACAGAGTCTCACATTGTACCTTTGTAGTTCAGGCAGGCTCTGAGCTCACCGTATAGGCCAGGCTAGCCTCAAACTCACAGCAATCCTCCTGCCTCTGCCTCCCGACTGCTGGAATTACAGGCCTGAGCCACCACACCAGGTAATGGGCACATTCTTGATTATGGAAGGCATGTGCATATAGTGGATAGGTGTTGGCCAGGTCAGTATGGAAGCCACATTCTGCACAACTCTTCTGTGACCTTGAACATCATTTATCCTAAGTTTCATCTTATTCATTTGAAAAACAAGAATATTACTGCTCTTGAGAGTTGTACAAGAATACATAAAGGAAGCAATCAAAGTCCCTAGAAGGGAAGGTGAAAGGGGAGGGATGAAGGAAGGGAGGGAAGGAGGAAGAAAGTCATTCCACAGTTGAACTTTTGGGGATTATCTTGGCAGGAGAACATATGCTCTACTTTCTCTAACTGCCCTGATCCTAGTATACCATGATGCTCATTCACCCAACTACTATTTAAAAATATTCTGTCCTTTATAAGTCTGGTTCTTAGGCCCAGCTGCTGTATAAAACTACTGAACCCTGGTTGGACTGTTAATAACACAAATTCATTTATCAGAGTTTTGGAGGCTGGAAGCCTTCATGCCTTTGATGCTGCACTAGCAGGTGATGATGAGAGGCCTCTTCCAGGTAGTTGCTATCTACTTGTATATTCTCATACAGTGAAGAGTTAGAGAATTTCTGGGACCCCTTTAATAAGGTCCTGCATCCCACTCATGATGGCTTCACTCTCATTAACTAATTCCCTTCCAAGAGCTCCATCTCCTAATGCCGACACTCTAGGGGAGAAGATGCCAACATATGAATTCTTCTTTTTTTCCTTTTTGAGACAGGGTCTCGCTTTGTAGTTCAGGCTGGCCCTGAGCTCACTATGTAGTCCAGGCAAGCCTTGAACTCATCAATCCTCCTGCCTCTGCCTCCCGAGTGCTGGGATTACAGGCATGAGCCACCACGCCTGGCACTGTGGTATGCAGTATTGCTTGCTGGTGGGCGTGAGTCTCCACACCCAGCATTGTATGTGGTTACCAGGGATCGAACTCAGGACCTTGCGCTTGTGAGGCAGGCGCCAGAACCACTGAGCTAACCCTCCGGCCCAACATATGAATTCTTTTGTGGGTGCACACAACTCAGTCTGTAGTAATATTTTTTTTTTTTTTTTCTGAGACGGGGTCTCACTTTGTAGTTCAGGCTGGCCCTAAGCTCACTGTGTAGCCCAGGAAAGCCTCGAATTTAGCAATCCTCCTGCCTCTGCCTCCCGAGTGCTGTGATTACAGGCTTGAGCCACCAAGCCTGGCATTCGTGGTATGTGGTATTGATATGCCAGTACTGATTGCCACACCCAATATTGTTGTATGTGGTTACCAGGGATTGAACCAGGGACCTTTTTCTTGCTAGGCAGGCACCAGAACCACTGAGCTAAATCTCTGGACCTGTAGTAATATTCTTAGAATATACATCCAGCGGTTGCAGCTAAGTGATATAGCCCTTGGCCAACATATGTGAAGCACAAGGTTCCAATCACAAACATTGTCCACCAGGTGGAGATTACTTTGCCTATGCATTTATGAGAAAGAGACAATCCTCCTAGTTCTACATCTGCAGAATGGCAATACAGTAACAATTCTAGGTTTGTAATGGTCAACTATATCATAAATATGTAAAAATGTTTGGCAGATATGAAATAGTTTATAAATCTTATTAGTTTGTTTATATATATAATTCGAAGAAAATGACACTAAAAATTAGATAAGTGATCAGAAAGGTGAATATGGTTCAAAATAAATGAACATGAGACATTTCAAGAAAAGCACCAAGTAATTTTTTTAAGTGCCTGTGTTCTTTACAAATGAAAATGAAACAAGACTGTATTTACTGGATTTTAAAAGAATTGAAAAGATGTAGTTAAGAAATTAAAAATAATGCTTAGAATTGATCTTACTAATTTTAGGTAAAAATTTTACCGGACGTGGTGGCTCACACCTGTAATCCCAGCACTCGGGAGGCAGAGACAGGAGGATTGCTGAGTTCGCGGCGGCTTGCCTGGGCACCATAGTGAGCTCAGGGCCAGCCTGAACTACAAAGGGAGACCCTGTCCCAAAAAGCAAAAAAAAAAAAAAAAAAATTTTACACCATGTGCTTTGACCCTTTAGTAACTGCAAGCAATTTATCCCTCATCTCTGCCAGATGATGCAAAACAGGAACTCCCAAGACCTATTCTTCTGGTCTAAAGTTAAACATTACTCTAAGAGTTTATCTATTTAAACTGATTTCAAGTAATGATTATTTCTTAATGTCACACTGTCACTGACAACAAGAAGCAGGAGGTCAACAGAGGGAAACACACTCTGCACTTTTCCACTAAAGGTTTTTCTCAGAGACCCTCATTTTATGCAGTATTATTCATTAACACTGTAGACAGCAGGGGAGATAATCCTGACCTTGCAAAAGCTACTATATCTTTTGACTTCCAAGAAGAATGTAAACCATACATTTATACAATTTTTATTAAAATATATACTCAAAATACACACTTTTTCATAAATTAAGATTTACTTAAGATTTTGAAATATCATTGGAATATAACAAAAACTTAATGCAGTTTAAATATACATAATAAATGATTATTCTTTACATAAAAGATATTTAGATTTTAACAAAAATGGCCTTTATAGAAACAAGATTGTTTTACTACAGAGCTACTAAATTTGCACCTAATCAAAAAAGACTATCTCTCTTTAACTTATCCATTTCAAAACTCTGATTTAACATACTATCTTTCCATATGCAGCAGCAGCCTCTGCTGGAGAAAGAGAAATATGTTCTGTTATGAAGGATTAGCTTAAATCTGTCTTAAATTGGGAAGTACTCAATGTTCATTTCTTTCATTTCCTGCTCAGCCAATACAGGAAATTGAAATCAATATTTTCAAGGTCTTAAAGATGCGCGAGCCTTATCAAGTATATCCTTTCTAATCTTTGGGTAAGTTGGATGTGTTTCGAGAATCTGAAAAGACAAAACAAAAACAAAAAAAAAAGAAGAAAGAATTTGTAACTATTGCGAGGTGGGGTACTACAAAATTTACTATAAATGAGCACTGTTGAGGTTTGTTGTTTGAGTACCGCAGCTGTAACACTTACCAAGGGTAACACTGAGATGTAACATCCTGCCCCTTTACACTAATAGATGGGGTCAGCAGAATGTGAATAGCACTTGTGCAAGATACAGCAAGTGTAATTGTTTCTTTAACAGGTACGTTAGAGGAAAAAATCATACATCAATGATTTAGCATGTTTTTGTAATTTATGACTTAGAATATTTAATAGCTCTTGGAGAGTGATTTTTAACCCACGTCCACCACATCAGACATACCTGGGTGCACTTCTGCCACATACTGATGACTGAGTCCATGGGTTCTAAGAATGGGGAGCCAGTCATTATAAAACAACTCTACAGCAACAGTAACATCTAGCCTTTCATGAATGTACACCCTTAATTTTAACACTACATCCTCTACTTCTATGTACATACATTTTGAGATTAACTAAAAGTGGGAAAGTGTATCTGAAAAATGTTATGAAATCTAAATTTCATATTTACCTGGTGACATATGTCAATTGCATCCACATATCTTTTTGCTTTTAAGTAATTAAATGCCAGTCTGTATCCTGTTGAGGTAAGAAATAAAGACATACAGTGAGCACAGTGTATTATTTTTTGTGTTTTTTGCCTCCTCCTTTGTTTCCCTACTCATTTTAGTTCTAATGTAGGCTGCTGACTGAACTACTACAGAGAAGGGATATGACAACGGAAGCCAGACAGCGATGAAAGAGAAGCAAGTCAAAAAGAAAATGGAGGGAAAGGTACACAGAACACAGAAGGGTGTGTCAGAAGGCTGCCATCCCACAAATGGGGCTTCTGAAACGCACCGGAAAAGACTCAATTTGGTTAAAGTAGGCACTCAGCATACAGGAGAAAAAGACAACAGTTACTCATTTGCATAGTATAGATTTATTTAGCACCTCACACATCGAGAAAACGGACTCTTACAGTCATGAGTTTTACATTCTATTGAGAGAAAAACGTGAAAGTAATTCTATGAGTAAATGAGTAATTTTATAATAGAAATCGAAAAAATATCTAAGCCAGAGAATTTTCATAAGGAACTTGAAAGGGAGAGGAAGAGGACGTCAAGGATGCTTGAAAGCTGAAGAGCGAGGCATGCTGGAGTCAAGAACACTTCAAGGGAGAGGGAGGCGCGCAGGCGCAGGCCGGAGCCCAGCCTGGGAGACCCGCGCATCCTCGGCGAACGTGGCGTTGAGACGCGCGCTCGAAGGGCGACACGGACGAGGGCCGGTGGTCATCAGTTACTCCAGGCCAACATTCGTGAGAATTATCGCAGTGAATTATCAACATCAGTGAGAATTTCTGAGTGCCACAGAAATATCACTCTTCTCGGGTTGACAGGAGAATGACTTAAAATATTCTTAAATGAATGCTGTTCTCCAGTAAGAATGTTGTAAGAATGAGAAAACCCAGCAGGAACCAAGATAAGGAATAGCAGCTGTGTACTTGGTAAATAAGATACACTGCAGCATAGGGTGCATGTAACAATTCTTATTTCCTTTGGATCTTAGAAAATGAGCCAAAAAAAAAGGTGATTCCCGCTTGTGGGTGTTAATAAAAGTACCACAAAAGGTTTTCAAAACTTCAAACAAATATTTGAAAAGAATTATTGGTTAATATTACCCTACATGATACAGAAAGAAAATAAAAGAGCATGTATAAAGGGGGGAGGAGGGGGGAGTGGGTAGGGATATGGGTAAAAATGAGAATTAACTTGTGGCATATACTGGTACAAATTCCCCAATGTTATATGTGATCTTGAAATGTATATAAATTGTACCAATAAAGAATTCAATTAAAAAAAATAAAAAAAATATTACCCTACAATAGTGAAGAGTATGAATTATTTAAAATTCACAGTGTTTGAGACAGTTCAATATAAATACCTGGTGGTATATATATATTTGATCACATATACTTATGGAAGTGCCAAAAACTAAAATAAGAAGTTTCAGAGAGAGAAGCACAAAAGTTTTTACCCAAGAATTCTAAAATGGACAAACATATAGTGGCACTGGAGAGAAAACAATTTAAGATATTATACCAGACATAATTCATATGGGAACCAGTAAAGCAAGTTTAAGTTTTGGTTTCTGGCTTCCTGACTAGCTTTGGGAACCTTAGGCAAGTAGTTTAACTATTAGTTTCAAGTCTGCTCATCCATAAAATGAGGATAACAGTTTTCCCCTCTCTTAGTATAATTTTCAAAGTAAAGTGGAATAGCTGTTCAGAAATCCAAGTACCAATGAGTGTTAGCAGTTTGTTTCTGCAACTAAATAACAGTAATAGTTTTAACGTTGAAAGAAACTTGATAGATCATGTACTAATTTTTTGACATATCTATAGGAAAGAAAGGGCAAGAAACATGTGGACTGCAGGTGCATTGTACCTGTCAAACTTGTAAGAACTCAACATACGGCATCCGGTAAAAAAGGAGACCGCAAAGTGAACACAATAAACTGTCCTGTAACGTGAGAGTGAGTGTGACTGATGAAACATGAATGGGCTTTTCTCTGAACTGTTGTCAGTTCCTGATGCTTCCTTTCGCCTTCTCTTCCCTTCACTTCCCTTCCCCCTTCCTTTTTCCTCTCTTTCTCTCCACCTTCTGCATCATTTTGAACTGAATTAACAACTAGAAAATGCCTCATCAAGAGTAAAAAATTTCATTATACTCACAGTCAGCCAAATCATATTTGTAAACATGTTGACATATGATCTAACAGGTCAGAAGGGCCATGGTCAAATCAAAGAGCATTTCCTGCAACTATGTGGCTATGGAATCCACCTTCTTCAGACTCACCTGTTTTTCTTTTCTCCCACTTTTTAAAAATAGCTATTAAAATCTATCCAAGTGTTCTAAAACACAGGTTAGGAAAAACAATTTTGAAGTCCCAATGCACAAAAATAAAAGGGGTATAAGACTCCAAAGAAGGTGTCAGAATAAATGCACAGGTAATTGAGGTACTCTGAAGAAAAGTCTTATGAAGACAGGGATGTGGGGAGGGCCGTTATCACTGAGGAGGAAGCTTCCGAGAACCGCCCTGGGCAGTTTCAAGGAAGGCGATTTCAGCCCCGCATTAACAAAGAGTAGAGGAAGAGCTCCCTCGCCAAGAAGGCGGATAGGTACTAAGTATGTTCCACATACTGTCCATCCACTGGAAGGACATGGTAGGTAGGTTAGGTTCCTCTAAGTGTTTACAAAACATCTAAACTCAAAAATGTTTTTAGATGGTCAAGAGGAAAGCAATATGCTGTGATCAAATAACTGTGGGCAATGCAGTCCTGTGAGCTACAGCATCTCTCCAGGCTTTGAGGAGACTGACAGTGAAGATAGCCAGTTTCTGTGAACAAATGCAATGCTCTTCCTAACTTGTCCCACAACAGGACACTTCCTGCCCTGACCAGACTCCAAATAGCAAAGAGTAGGAGACAATGGAAAAATTAGACTGCACATTTGCTAGACATTACTAAGGTCAACTTTGGACCCCAGGAAGTTACCTATAAGTGCTTGAAGATAACAATTTATTATGAATATAAAATAGTCTCCTCTTAGAATGTCCGACAATGCAAATTGGCTCTTAATATATGTTTTACTCTAAAAAAGAAAAAACTCATTTAAGTATAGACTTACAAATGAAATACAAGCTTCCTACAAAAACCCAGTGCCTAACTTGCTAGACTCACCTACTGCTGGATTTGTCTGATTGCCATATTTCCACGCCATCTCGTAGTTTGAGGCGGCATCTGAATAAGCTTGCTCTTTCTCCATGATGTATCCCATGTATTCATAAGCTTTGCCGCAAGACTGAAGGAAAACAGAAAATGTATGCACAGATTCAACATGACTCCACCACAACCGTATGGGGTGGTTATGAGCACAGAGATCGATGACAGTGACCCCGTTCACGGCACAGAGAATATACTTTCAGTGTTGAGAATGGATTCAGATTATTTATAGAACTCAATGATTTTAATGCCTTGTCTCTATCCCCAAAATGATTTTAATCATCAGAAATACACATAATGGTCTGTGTATTTTATATATATATACATTATTTATTATAAATGATTTCAACACATACAAATAAATAAAACTATAAATTCTGCAAACCTGTAATTTTTCTTCAAATATAAACTCATTACTAAAAGTGTTTCACCTCTACTTTACATATCTGTGCTTCCACAAAACCAGAAAAATATCCCCAGCTACTGTTTCATCTATAAAAATGTTAATCTGTCTCTCAAAAAGATAAGGGCTTCTTTAGCATCACCACACTTTATGATCTATATGTGTAACAACTCTTCAACCAGTAACTACTCAAATTTCAAACTGCTTCATATAATTTTTAAAAATGTAAACGCTTTGGGCCAGAGGGTTAGCTCAGAGGTTCCAGCACCTGCCTCGCAAGCGCAAGGTCCTGAGTTCAATCCCTGATAACCACATACAATGCTGGGCGTGGAGACTCACGCCCACCAGCAATCAATACCGCATAACACACTGCCGGGCGTGGTGACTCACGCCTGTCATTCCAGCACTCGGGAGGCAGAGACAGGAGGACTGCTGAGTTCGAGGCTCGCCTGGGCTACATAGAGAGCTCAGAGCCAGCCTGAACTACAAGTGAGACCCTGTCTAAAAAAAAAGTAAAAGCTTTGTTAAAAAGAGTATCTGAATAAAGTTCACATACTGTGATAAGCTGCAATGTGTCCTAAGTCTCTTTTGACTGCTTATATATTTCTGTGTTAATGATAATTTCTGGAAATCATACTTAGAACTACAGGTGGCTTAAATATTTTATTTCTATATGTTAATAGAATGTATTGTAATTTTACTTTCCCTTAAATTTATCAATATTTTCACTAAAAGTATGATATAGAAAAATACAAATGAACACAGAGATGGAGGTTTTCTCTTTAGATTGTCTCAGCACACCATAGCCAAATCCTGTCATGTTGATATTCCAATTTTTTTATTTCTCTTGATTTTCTAAAAAAACGCATTAAATTATGATGGTAACTAGGTATTTCTCTTGTCTCACACCAGTACTGACCCTGTCACAGGGTGCTGTGTTTCACCACTGGGAAGCACAACATGTTGCGTTTTCCCTCTTTTCCTGGTATTTTGGCTATTCAAAAATTCACTAGGTCTGAAAAATGGTGAGATTCTGGCAGTATTTCTTCATTTAGTGTCTCAGAAAAATATCCAATGGAAAAATCTCTCTTTCTCTACTATTTCCTAGCTGATTACCTAATAGGATAGTGTGTACAGAAAAGACACGACAGAGGCTGCTTTTGCTTTATCTGTCAACGTCAGAAGTAAGTCAGTTCACTGATATGCTGCCGTGGAAACACATCAGGTTTCCTTTATGTTTCTGTTTTTATGAAGCTATGGACTACATATACTACTACTGTAGTTATCATTCCTACTGTACTTAAACATGTCCTCACTTTGGGTGCTTTGACTTTAATCGTGCCTAATAGTTCCATTGACATCTGCCATGAAAAGAGTCTGGTGTCATCTTGGACATTTTCTGCCTAAAACTGGGTGATTTCCATTTAAAAAAAAAATATATATATATAGTGGTTTTTTCTATAGAATGGAATATTACTCAACCATAAAAATGATAAATTTCAGTTATTTATTTCTCAAATGGATGTACCTCTAGGACATACCAGTCATAAGTGAAATAAATAAGACACAGATGTATAAGTACTGTATCTTTTCTCTAGTATGAAAAACCATAGGTGAAAATAAATGTCAAAATGTATGGTAGGTAATGTGAAATAGGAAGAAAATAAGCAAAAAGAAATGGGAAAGGGTGGGTAGGGGAAAGTAAAAAGGGGAAGAAAAAATAATAATAATAAAAACTTATGTATATAGGGGTGGAGATTCTAGGAAGTGCAGGGGAAAGGGGCAAAATGAGAATCAAGATGTTTCATGTACAGGTACAAGTTCTCAGTGTTAACTATGGTCTCACTGTAAAAATGTACCAGTAAATGTATCTTATATATATAAATCTTATATATGTTTATATATATCATATATATGTTTATATATATCTTATACATATATCATCTTATATATATCTCATATATATGTTTATATATATTTATATATTTATATCCTATATGATATATATATGCCAAGGTGTATAAGCTTTTCAGCTCCTGAAGCTCAGGTTTCTCATGGCGACATGCCGAAGTAAAAGAGCAGATAAAGTCTCTGAAGTAGTCACCACATTCTATCATGCCAGGCAGGGCTGTCAGTGGCCCAGCAAACTGGAGCTGTGGCTGCATCAAAATTGTCATTCTCATGAAATCTGGCTTAATTCCAGATTAGACAGACTAAGGCTCAACTATTCAGTTCAGTTTTCAAAGCTTGTTAATGAATGTTCTCTGCTTTCAAGGCCAACCTAACATAAAATGGATGTAACTGATCATTTAGAATAGTCTATAAATTGATAAATGGCTGGATGTTTTAGTTTCCTAAGTTTCAAAGTACAAAAGTAGCACTAGATAATCATGATTCCTCTTTATAAAACAAATGATTTACTTTATAATCTAATTTGCTCACAAAACAGATTTACTGTGATTAAAAATTTAAAGTAATGGGTATAAATCCATGAAGACAAATGCCTTTCAGTTTCTAAGCAAGTAAAATGATTTCACAGCAAATAATAACATAGAGCTTAACTTTACAAAACTCTCATACTAAGACATCTGCTTTGTGTGATTAAATACTAAAATATTAGTAAAAAGCATTACAATCTATGGACTTGAAGATTTTTTCAACTTTCTATCTAAAGATAAGCATTTCATTAAATTAAAAGCTAACAAGACTTTCTCCCATGACAAATATTATGCATGGTGGATTCTAACAAGGAGGAAATGGCACACAGCTGCAGTAAATTCATGGAGGACTCTTAACAGGAGGGACAGACGCCCCAAATTAACATTGTGCAATTTTCATTAGTTCTGGGATGAGATGGTAATCACGGGCAAATGTTTGACATTCCAGAAACATTTCTGGAAGTGGGGCATCACCACAGCTGAAATTCGAAACTGCATGAATCTTCTCTCCTTATTTTCAAGGGCAAATGACCTTGTTCTTGTTATCACTATTTTCTGCCACTGGTAAGAATATATATTTAATATTTTTTACGAAATTACTCAAGAATCATTTAAAAAGGACCAGTGTACTATATAACACCCTGTTACAGAGAGCCTAGGTAACAAATGTCTAGCAATTCTTTTTCACTCTTCAATCACTTACTCTGTTATGACGCAGGCACTGTCTTAATAGGTCTTCTGCCATGTCGTACTTCGCTGACTGAATATAAACGTCAGCAAGTAGCAGCCAACTCTTCTCAAACTCCTCAGCATCAATAGCATTCCAATTCATTTTTGCAATCCTTTTCAGCTGGTTTCTAGCTTTTGGCGTCTGTTTCAAGATCATGTAAGCCGTGGCCATTCCCAAGAGTGCTGGGATATGATCATTCTGTAACAAAACAGACACTAGGCACACAAAACAAATATCCTCTATTTCAAAGAAAAACACGGACAGCAGCATATGCCACATAAGCACTGATCTATGGATTCTATTTCTGACTCCATCCACCCCACATAACTTTTACCATTAGTAATTAATAATCACCTTTTAATATACTAAGCCATCATGAATAAACTTGATTAGACCCTTTACAATCAAACTAATTCAGTAACTATGCACATTCCTCAAACACAAAAGCCTAACAATGACTGAATTTTTAGTAGGACTGTTTAGTTTTGGTTTGTATATTAAAAAAAATCTTATTTAAGAATGGGTAGTTTTTATTTTAGGGTTAGCATTTTACTTCCTTAGGTTTTTTTCTTTTTCTTTTGAGACAGGGTCTTGCTTTGTAGTTTGGGCTGGCCCTGAGCTCACTAGGTAGCCTAGGCAAACCTCTAACTCCACAATCCTCCTGCCTCTGCCTCCAGAGTGTTGGGATTATAGGCGTGAGCCACCATGCCTGGCATTGTGGTGTGTGGTACTAGGACTCAAACTCAGGACCTTGCTCTTGTTAAGCAGGCACTGGAACCACTGAACTGTATCTTCGGCTCTACTTTAGTTTTTCACCTCCCAAAATGCATACTACTAGAAAAATTTCCCACATATCACAGTGCAACTGAAGCAGATTTATTTTTGTGGTACTTGGGTTTTGCACTGATATACATCCCCACTCATTTTTAATTTTTTTTAAATTTTGAGAAAGGATCTTGCTACATCACTGATTTCCCTAGGTTGGTCTTGAACTTCCTGCTTCAGCCTCCCTCCCAGAGAGCTGGAATTATAGACATGTACCATCAGTTGGCTTCAACTGCTTGTTTTCTTCCCTTCTTGTCTTACTAAAGAGTATCTTCTCCCAATAAAGTCTAAGCACTTAGGTGTTATACAGGTATGTAGTTAATTACTTAGAAGGCACATGAAATACTTGTGCTTTAAAATAGGCTTTCAGGGCCAGAGATTTAGCTCAGTGGTTCCGGCGCCTGCCTCGCAAGCACAAGGTCCTGAGTTCAATCCCGGTAACCACATAGAATACTGGGCGTGGAGACTCACGCCACCAGCCATCAATACCACATACCACAGTGCCAGGCGTGGTGGCTCACGCCTGTAATCCCAGCACTCGGGAGGCAGAGACAGGAGGATTGCTGAGTTCACGGCAGCTTGCCTGGGCTCCATAGTGAGCTCAGGGCCAGCCTGAACTACAAAGCGAGACCCTGTCTCAAAAAAAAAAAAAAAATAGGCTTTCAGATTAGAGCTTGCAGTTTCCTCAGAGTCTATAAAACACAATATTTTAGATAAGAATTCAAAGTCATTCTGTGAAACCGTTTGATTAGTACTGGTATAAAATGGAAGCCACCAAGAATTTATCTAGAAAAATTACTTACATAAGTATAAGCAATAATGCATCTTCCCCTGATTAACCAGTTTAAAATACAAATGTAAAATTTGAAATTTTGGCAGAGCAATTATGAAACTTCTAAAAAAAGAAGGATCTCAGATTCAAATATAGACATTAATTAGAAACTATGTGATAATAAAAGTTTCCTGTAGGATTGTATCTTTGGGTAACTAATAGTGACTATTGGAAAAGGAGGGTAAAGTGATCAAATATTCAATGCCCAACATTAATTATGGTTAGAAGATAAATAACTGTAGAAAAGAAGGGTGATTCAGTAGGAATGTAAAACTTGTCTATGTTCTATGTCTATGTCTGTTGATAAACTTCCAATACCTAATTTTTTTTTCCCAGATAAAGAGTGGTAAAACAGTTGGGAGTGCCAAGTCCAACCAAGTGAAAACAGATTTTGAAGATGTACAGAATATTATAGATTATTAAACCTCAGCCCCCTCTAGGTGGCCTAGGGCAGGACAGAAAAGGGAAGCCTGGTGTGGATTTTTGTCAGTCAGGTCACAGGATGCCTAACAAGAGAAAGGTCCCATGGAAATCACCCCACAGTGCACACTTAAGGTACGACTGGAGTCTAATGAGTGTCAGCTCTTCGCCACTTGATCACTCTGGCGTGAGCCAAAGAAACGTTTCCAAAACTTGAACCTGAGTTCTCATCTCTGCACTTGACCGTTTTGACTTGGTTTCCGTTCTGGGGTGGAGGATGGGTACCGGGGCACTGTGCACGACAGACGCCCTCAGCCAGCTTCCCTCTTTCCCTTCCAGCCATCCGCGAGGACAAGACTGAGCAGTGACTGACTAGACTGCTCTAATAAACCAGTGCACTTCCGTACCTCGAGGCGGGCAAGAGAGAAGCGCTGGGCAGCACGTCCTCTGCAAATCCCGGCCACAGACCTGTCTGTGACGGTGTTGTGAACATGCCTCACTGCTCTCTGCATCCCTGGCTTTTCTTCATGTTTTCCTTCCCCTAGAAGACACTGCTCATTCCTGTCTATGAAATGCAAGCTATCTGGGTTTTTCATGTCCTTTGGTTCCACGACAGGGGCTCAGTATCCTCTTCATACTATGACCTATGTCACTTTCACGTGAAGAAGGTAGAATATAACACACTGCTTTGTATTGTAGTCATTATGGTCAATATGCTTCATTTTCTATAAATTATGAGAAATTTTGAAAAAGGAACTATGTACTATTTATATTTGTAATTATCATTATACTTAGTACTCACTGGCTGCTCAATTAATATTCATATATTGAGTATATGCAGCTTTTAAGTGAAATAAATATGAGGTAAAACCTGGCCTTATGAGTTGCAGCTCATCTGTCAATCATCATTTTGATAATATGGTCCTCGCTCAGACCGGAGAAAGGCAGATCAGTAACTGCACACGTTTGCACGTTACAAACAATGCAGCCTCATCGACACCAAAGACGTGTGGTTTCTCTTGGAAACTGCTGCGATGTCCATTGTCGCCTCTGGTTCTTCTCCCTTTTCAATACTGCAGAAAATATTCTAGGTTCACTCAAATCACATTCATTGCTGTAGAAAACTACTTCCCAACATGCTGGACCGATGGCACCTTACTTGAGACTGTGCTTCATTATGTGCTCACAGATTTTCTTGGAGT
Organism: Thryonomys swinderianus; assembly: GCA_004025085.1. Lineage (NCBI taxonomy): Eukaryota > Metazoa > Chordata > Mammalia > Rodentia > Thryonomyidae > Thryonomys > Thryonomys swinderianus. Next base: position 25,565 of record PVIC010001225.1, read on the forward strand.
TACAGGACTGTCTTATTTCCCTGCATTCAGCAACTACCATGCATGTGTTGCACAAGGCACACTCCACAAAGCCCGATCCTGGGAATATAACTTCAGACTCTCCAGTAGGGCTCTGCTGTAGGCTGGCCTGGCTGCTGATGTGACTTCAACGTGCGTACAGAGGGTGGCTGATGGTGGTTGACAGTTATCTGCCATCTAAGACACACCGTGCCCAGAGCATGGCAGGAGGTGCAGCCACCCAAATGCCAGACATCTCAATCTGAACACGTACAGGGTCTTCGGCAGTCTGTTGCTACGAGTATAACTTCTGAACCAGAAGAAAGCAGAGCATGTTTCTGTACAGCTTCCGAGAGACATAAAACAATGAATTTGCAGTGGTCCAGTGTTTCTGAGCGAAAGAATAATCACGAATACCAATCAACACCCTTATAACTGGGTTTGACCAAATGTTGGTTGGGTGAAGATCTTGAGGCCTGTGTGAGCAAAGGAAACTTAGAACACCTAGGCAGAGGGAAAGAACGTGGCTGTGAGTGGGGTGAGATGAGAAGGAAGCTTTAGTATTCTAAGAATAATAATGGAAAATGGTAATAATAAAAGGATTGTGGGAGATTATTTCGGTGTGTGAAGCTCAACACTGTCATTCATGTGACGGAACCCTAAGTCACTGCTTAGATCACATTTAGTCTTGGAGTTAAAAAAATTCCTGGAACAGAGTAAAAGGTGAGGAAGTTGACCTACACTGTATGTACCACACGGACATTCTTCAGAGGGTAAGTCATAAACATACACCCTCTGCAGAGTTCCCTTTCTGTAAAATCCAACATTCCAATAAAGATGATTACATCACCAACACATCCGCGAAGTAACAGCTTCTCTTCAGGAAAGAAAGATATATTGTGTTGGTCCTGAGTTCGATCCCCTGTAACAAAACAAAACCAAACCGAACCGAACAGAACCAAACCAAACATAGGAATACTATAGAGGATTATGTCAGACTATATACTTACTTTAAAAAAAAATAAGTAAGTTAATTTAATAAAAAATAAACTAATCTAATTGCATATTTCTATACTTCCAAGGAAAGATAACATACAAAACTGAAAACGAGATGTACTAACCTCAGCTTTTGCTATTTCAGTAAAGGTATTTAATGCTTGCTCAACATTAGGTTTCTGTTTTGTAGCCAGCAGGCAATAGTTTTCCATTATGCGAAGCTGCACGTGACCCTGAACAGTCTGAGGTTTTAGTTCTTTAAGGAGTTTTTCTGCAGTTCTCACTGCTAACTGCACAGACTCTTGCTTTTCAGTTGAATTACTGTGTACAATAAAAAATAAATCACTTATGTCTATTACACATAAAATTCACTGCAATTAGAATCAGAGCTGACTTCTATTTTATCACTTATTTAAAAGCAATCTTTTGTGAAAAATGTCACTCATTCTCTTCCAGTACACTAGAAATGCATTTTAAATAAATATACCATAAGTAAAACACTGTTAAACCACAATTCACTCCAGATTAAAAACAAAAATAGAACAGCTGGGCGTGAGGTAGGCAGAGGTAGGAGGACTGCTGAGTTTGAGCCCTGTCTGGGCTACATAGTGAGCTCAGAGCCAGCCTGAACTACAAAGTGAGACCCTGTCTCAAAAACAAAAAACAAAAAACAAAACAAAAATAGAACAAATGTACATATGGTAAATGTGTTCAGTTAAATTAATGCAAAGCTAGGATAAAATAGAATTATATAATTAGCAAATGGTACTGTCTAGTATGTGGACAGGGAAAGGGGAGAAGAGAGAAAAAGGTCATGATTTCATTCAGAGCCTGAAACTCATTTTACATATAGGAAAACTGAAGCTGAAACAGGTGAAGTGACTGGTCAGAGGTTACAGAGATAATAAATGACAAAATGAGAATGTGAATGTAAGTTTATCAGCTACAGTATATAAAATCTACTCTACTTTCCCTACCATGTTGTCTATCAAAAAAGAAATTTCATGTATTAAATTGAAAAGTTTAAGTATAATAACAATTGTGTATTTGATAGCATTTTTTTTACTTTTAACATACCACATACAGGTATTTTAAATATCTTCATAATATATTCAATTAAGAAAGGAGTTAAACTCTCAAAGTCCAGTCACTGGACTCACCATCCTCTCCCTGGGTCTTAGGTTTTTCATCTTACCTAAAACTTCTCACACAAGTGACAATTCTCTAAATTCTCCTCTGGCCTCTATGTCACTACAGTCTATTTCTCTTTCCACCATACAGAGTGCCCTTTCATGACCTTCCTTCTTAAATGGAAGCATGCCCAGAATTACTTCTCGGAGTTCTGTAACTACAACATCTTGCAAAGCCTTCCATGGATTCCACCTATCCGCTCTGTGCAGAGATCTCCTCCATCTATACAGCTGGAAGTAAGTGGCCTCTGAGTTCTAGTTTTGTATTTCAATTACTCGCTAAAGATCTCCATTTTGGTACTCTATAATTTAATAACAGTACACTACTTCATCCTTTCTAAGACAAATGTTAAGATAAGCCATTGCCCTCTTCTAAAATTTCACTGTTCTTCAATAAATCTAAGCCTTAAATTTGTCATGTGAATTCCTTAGTGGTCTAGTGCTAGTTTTGTACCACTTCTCTGAGCATCTTCCCTTGGCTAGTATGCACTGGTATAAAATTTTTTTTAATCATATATATTCTTCCCCCTCATTACTTTACCCCTTTCCCTTTGAATATTTCCCACTTTATATGCAATGCTGTAATATCTATTAACTCCTAGAATACTTAATATCCATTTAGTGCACGTCTGCTGTGTGGGAGATTGAATGCTTTCTGGTACTGTCTTGTATGTTAAGTAAACTACATCATCCTGAAGGAAAATATCTTATACATCCCTCACCAAACCTCCAACTCTGAGGACAGTAGATGCACCACACTCACTAGACGGAAGCCACTCAACACGGAACAACACAGCGACTAAGAGCAGATGCCTGAGGCTGGCAGTGGTCAGTACAAACCTTGCTCCCTCTCTTCACTAACACACTGGACAACCTGACTGAGCCTATGTTATGATAGTGTTTTGAGGAATAAATGAGATAGTGTGTACCAAGCTTAGAGTACAGGGGCTGGCTTATACAAAACTGTAATATCAGTGCTTACTGCTGTGTGGAGAATGTTTACCACGGTTACCAACTTCTATAATTTACCTTATTTTCTTCAGCATTTTAGGAAAGCGTCTTCGTAACATGTCTCTTCTGATTTAGAAAACATTCTAAAAGTATTTGTTCCAAAAAATTGTTATTTTCATGTTAGGCAAAATCATTCAACCCTTCATGAAAGCGATGCTAGAATTTAGTTCTCTTTTGTGAAGTATTCCTGCGTGTTCCCGGCGCCCGTCTCCAGCAGCGCCAAAGGCCGAGGCGTCAGACAATACTTACCCCAGGTCTCCGTCCAGGTTTTCAAACACTTCACCTCCAAGGGTTTCGTTGTCTGGATTCAAGCAGATTTCTATCATATTATAAAGGGCATTTTGGCCCCATTCATTGTCTTTCCGAGCTTTATTAAAATGTCGAAGGGCGTCATTTGGTTCTCCAGTATACCTTGTCAGATGTTCAAAAAAAATTATTTCAACCACTTTCTATGAAATTCATACTAGTTTATGATATGGTTAGTGAATAAAACTATTAAGATATTTAAAGATGTAGCTATCTCTGATTACAGAGAAAAACTTGTTCTACTTTATCTACAGTGAAAACTAACTACTATGTAGGATTTATTTGCCAACGGATTTACCAAAGGTAGAGTCCTTTACAGTACTGAAATCCTGGCTCCAGTTTTGCTCTGGAGTTATGTTTCTCAGCCATTACAAAAAATCTGGGGATGTCGTCAAATTTTCCACATCTTCTTAGGAGATCAATCAAACGAGATAAAGTCTTGTAATTATCTAGAAATAAATAATACTTCAGATATAGACAACATTTCACAATTTTTGTTCTAATGGTCACAATCCTACCTTTTAATATGTACTCTCCTTCAAATGAAGTACAATTTAAATATAAGCCAAGGAACACCTCAGAGGCTGAATGGATGACTGGACCGAAGTACGTGATAAGCAAACTGTATATGCCGGCTAGATGCAGTAAGGGAAGGTCATCGCCTAGAAAAATGTAACTTATTTTTCAGTTGTTCCAAGGCCCATAGAACGGTCTTTCTCTATATAATGTCAACTCTAATTCTAAAACTCAGCGGGGGGCAAGTAAACTGTTTCTGACTCTCTTTCCTATATCCTGTGCTGGGAACCAGGAGAGAACAGGATCCTTTGATATCTGGTGAACAGCTGAAAATTTTACATCAGACAATGATATGTACATGCACCTAATATAGCAGACGACAGTGCTACGGTTTATATGCAAATCTTCACTCAAACCTGGGTGCTCGTTGGTCACTGCAAGTGTGCCCCCAAAGGCTGTCCCCCTCCCGTGTCACCCTATTCTCTGCTTCCTTCCACCGTGCCAGGCGCAGCTTGCTCTCCACTGTGCCCCTGTGCCCAGCCGTCCTGCCTGTGAACCAGATGCCTTGGGCGAGAACTCTACAAATTGAGCCAAACGAAATCTCACCTTTTTTAAAGTTTGGGGTAGCAGGCATTTTGTCCCATTGATGAGCAAAGCGAATAAGACAGATAGCTTATCGTATCACAGCCTTAACATATTAGCGCCAGTGTTTTCATACGATTTTAACTTCTAAGGAAAAGGAATTCGGTTCTTTGGTGTCAGATATAATTTTCTGGCAGCTTCCTGGAAAGTTTTTTTTTTTTTAGTTCCTTATTATTGGACAGCAGAAAGATATAAAATTAACTGTAGTGTGATGGGAAAAGGTGTGGGTGCAGCAATGTGGATTAAAAGCTGATTTTCTTGGAGAGGTTCCCACAGGAGACCTCTGAGCAGCTTCCAGGTGGGAAGGAGATCCAGACAGACCAACAACACCACTGGGAGCAGCAGATAGCACGTGCGAAGGTGAGTGGGGCAGAGCAGCGGACGGGGGTACTGGAAACACTAACATTATTAGATATCAAAGTGGAGGCAGAGGGATAATAAATGAATGAAAGGTAATTTGGGATAATCATTTTTAAAATCATGCAATCATTTTAGACTTCAAAGCTCTTAATATTTCTTAATGTGGTACTGGATATTGAAACCAGGGCCTTGCGCCTGTTAAAAATGAATTCGACTATTGAGCAATAATGCTCCCAGCCCCTCTCTTAAATTCTGACCAAAGGGATAGCTTAGGATTTCTAGAACTGATCTGATAGCCCAATGACAGATAGCCAAGGATAGCAATAGCCAAAGAGACACAAAAGTAATCAGGAAACTTCCTAGTTCAAGTGATAGGAAATGATAATCAGAGCAGTGGGGCAGGAGAAGATAGATGGAAATGATACCTAGTCATCAAGCAGACAGGACTGGTGGGACAGGTCAGCCAATTAGTGTGCAGGAAGGAGAAAACCGGACAGCACATTTCTGACATAAGCTAAAAGAGAGCTTTATTCTGAGTATCGGATGCTAACTGAGGATGAACAACAGTGTGCTCCCATAAGATCACTTTACACACATATTTTAGAATATATCTGATAAGATATATTTATAAGTATATAAAGTCCTACTGGAAAGAAAGCTCACAACTCAAGAGTAGAAAGAAAAGTGTTACACAGTCAAGAATTTTGTAGTTTTAAATAGCTTGGTATATTGTAGTTTTTCATTGATCAATTCAGTCAATAAACATTTATTTTGTGGCTGATGATGTCTGACAATAAGAGTATAAGAGGACTATATAAACCCCGAACTTGAAAAGATGGCAGTTTAATAGAGAGGATGAATATCTATGCATATATTTTTAGCAAAGGAAGTGATAAAGAAGTATGGACAATACAATCCATGATTAGGGTGACCTCCTTTCCCCACATGAATGAATTTCCTGCTTCCTGGAAAGCCTACAGTCTTGGGCAAACCATGATGAGGAGTCACTCTACCCACTCACAAATATCGCATTTTCAATCCAGGGATTGACAGTGGGATGAAGGTTGTTTTCATCCAAGCAGGTGCGTTTTAGATGTGTTGGGATAGAAAGAGGTAGGGGGACAAAATGTATCATAGGTGAAAACAAAATTGCACATGAAGACTTGGATGTAAGGTGCTATGTCATTTAGTACTGTTATAGTACAAAATTCTTATGCTGAATTTAGCCGTAACTGATTTTATATTTATTTACAAATGGTCAAAAGTAGCCAAAATACTAATCCAATTTAACTATTACCTATTTGGAAAAAAATGAAGCCAAGAAATATAAATTTCGATGGCAAAAAACCTATAGGACACATGAAGTCTTCTTTAAATTTTATAAACTATAATGTGTGTGGGCAGCTTAAAAAACATTCATAAGGGAATAGGTCTATTTCCTTAAGAAACAAGGAAATACTGTGAAGTGGGAACAGCTTGAGACACAATGAAAACATGTGTGTGCTTTTAAGTGTGGGCTCAAAGAACAAGAAAAGGACAAAAGAGAATCTACAATCCAAAGTAGAAACAGCAGGAAAATGACTAAGTTCCTGCAGAAAATACGGATGAGGTTTGGGAGATGAGTGGGGAGGATACTGATTGATTAATTAGAGCCAGGAGTTATCCCAGCATAGATGTATGATGCTTAGAAAAAAAAAAATGAAGCAAGTGGCAGAGACAGAGAGAGACAGACAATTACAGGGGAAAACCCTGCAGATAAGGAAGTGTCCATGTACATGATGAAAGCTGGCAGCAAATGGGACCAGAACCCTAGGGGAGACACAGAGGAGGCAAAGGGGTAGGTTCGGAGGTGACAGGGCTGGAGCTGTCTTCTAGTCTCCCAGTCAAAGTAGGCTGCAAGGTTTTAAGATAAGGAGGAGAGGGTACTAGAGGTGGAGGACACAGGAGAGTGTGAATATCAGTCAGGGTGAGTGAATTAGAGCAGCAGAATAGCATTGCCAGGCAGTGGGATTGTGGTGGCTGGTCCCAGTTTAAAGAGACCACTAGACACTGTTGAATTTCCCTAAGGCCATTTCAGCCACTCCAGCCAAGTGTGAAAGAAGCGAGGCGCCAGATTCAACCGGGGCTGCTGTCTTCTTGAGTTTACCAGCTAAAAAGAGGAGAAAAGATAATGAGAGTTGACTACCTTAGCAAAAAATAATAGCTGACATTTACCTGGTTTGCGTTCTAAAAGTTGCTGTAAATGAAACACTGCTTGTTCATAGTCCTGTTTTCTGAACATGATATCAGCCATCATCTGTAAAGATAGTTGGTTTTAAAATACTGCCATACACTCCATAAAGAATACTCTTCTAGTCAACAGTAGATACTATAAATATCTATGAAATATATGAGGCAAAGTTTTACAAAAACTCTTACTTTTTTAAAGCTACCTTGAACAGAAGTCCTTGGAGTGTAACATAAGACAATCAAGGCTGTGAAACAGATTGCTCTGTTCTCAGTGCAGTATTTTTAGCAAAAAATATGTTTCAAGTGGTGGTTTTAAAAACAGAAATTTGAAGGGAAAAGAACATGCTATGTGTGGACTTGGCTAAAAAAGGCAATAATAAAATTTTAAAAATTAACTTGGTTATTTCGAAGAAATGTAAAACAAGCAAAATCTACTGAGGTTTTCTAATTATGAGATTTTAAAAGGATTTTAAAAGGCCCTTATTAGTTTGTAACATTTACTAACTTGTGAAATTTGTTCTTTTTTCAAAAGCCAGAGTGAGCCACGCCCCACCACCTTTGTACGGGTGAAATGTACAACTTCTGCCTGGAAGCACCTTTATCCCACAGAAATCTCTCACATTTACCATGGTGCCAGCCTCATTATCCTGGTCATTCTGGAGAAGCAGCACACAGTGCCGCAGGCAGGCGTCAGCATCACCTTGGGCCAGGTATAATCGTGCCAGCTCCAACATTATCTAGAGAGCAAGGAGTAAGAGCAGTCAGAAAATGACTAAAAAGAAAGTGAAGGAAATATTTAGATATGATTAAACATGAGCTGGTCAAGTTACCCCAATAAAAATATCAAGTCAGACAGCTATAGGTATACTCATCTCTGTGTCTGTAATGAAATAAATGAATAAATAAACCCAGGAAGGTGAGAGACTGGGGATGTAGCTCAATGGCGCCACGCCTGCCTGGCAAGTGTAAGGTCCTGAGTTCGATCCCCAGTTCTCCCAAAGAAAACACCTCCCCCAAAACAAAGACAAAACAAAACCAAAAAACCCAGCAAGGGAGGTAGTAACTGCCTTGAAAAGTGGAGTGGAGTTATTGGAAATCACCCCTCTTCCTTCAGGAGATGGGGTTCCACGCCCAGTTTTTCGGTGACAAAGCAGTTAATCCCTTTTAACTCTCTAAACTTTGTCATTTGTAAAATTTTAAAAAAGCTTCAACTAGATAACCTGTAAAGTATGCTTCAGAGTTAGGAGAATGACTTCCACTTCTTCACCTCTACGGCAAGAGGTCCCTGTTTGGTTGTGCCATGAGAGAGGTCATTCACACCGACTCGCACACGGTGCCTCCAGCTCATAAACTCCCCTCATCACTTTCTCAGCCGCAGCGACAAAGAAAAATTAAAATACACAAATGCGCAGTAGTTGTTCAGTAAACTGAATGGAATCACGTAGGTCCACATATTCTCTTTTGGCTCAAAAACTGTGTTTCAAAGTGACTATGAAAATGTAGATGCCATCTTAAAAGGGTTCAATGGCTTGTTTTTACATTGTTTCATTATAATTTTTAGACTAATATTTTTAACTTACAGCATCATGTATTTAAAAGTTTTCTAGAGAAAGTATTAGTTCTGTTTTTCGTTACGTTCTTTTTCAAATCTTCATAAATAAACAAGTAAGAATTTTGCCTGTGAGGAAATCAGATGACATCTGGAATAAAAAAATGCTTAAAATGTTCTCAAGGTACTGACCTTATTATCTGTTTCACAATGAATCAGAGCCTCTCTATAAAACATAATTGCTTTTTCATAGTCTTGCTGAGCAACAGAATGTTTTGCAATCTCTGCACAAATTTCAGCTGCTAACTGTTTCTGTTGAGGAACTGCATCTGGCTGTTCTATCTGAACACGTTTCAGTACCCGCGCTTGTAATTCTCGAGCCTAGAAAACATTAAAGACAAAAAGGAATTTGAAAAGAAAGGAAATTAAACAATTTTCAATAACACACATTTTGGATCTCACAGAAGGTTTATTGAAGTGTTATTGGGCTCTGATCTAACAAAGCCTAATCTAAAGGAAAATGTCTTACTGAGAACCCAAACAGGCACGGTTTGCAAATATGCCAGCATGTTCCTACCCGGGACAATGAAACTAATGAATCTTCCTCCATGTTAGACAGACAACTACAGGAAGCTCATTAAAAGGAAATGCAAGGTACTTGGAAAGGATATCTAGGTGCTGTCAACAGATAATTAAGAATTTACAGTATTAGGCTGGGGATTTAGCTTAGTGGTTCCAGCGCCTGCCTAGCAAGCACAAGGTCCTGAGTTCAATCCCAGTAACCATATACCAAATGCCGGGCATGGTGATTCAGGCCCACCAGCAATCAGTACTACACACCACAGTGCTGGGGATGGTGGCTCACGCCTGTAATCCCAGTACTCGGAAGGCAGAGACAGGAGGATTGCTGTGAGATGGAGGCTAGCCTGGGCTACACAGTGAGCTCAGGGCCAGCCTGAACTACAAAGCAATACCTTGTCTCAAAAAAAAAAGAATTTATAATATTTACTAAATTGATGAAGTAATACCTAAAATTAAATCAAATACTGGCAAGTTAGAGGTAACATGTATATTTACACTCACTATCGATGGCATATGAACTAGCGCAGTCCCTCCGGAGTAGACTCGAGCAAACATACCAACAGTATAAGGCTAAGCAGGTTGTTGAACTTAGTATTTCTACCCTTGGAAAGGTATTTAGGATAGAGGCAAAAAGGAAAGTAGTCATTTACTATAACGAAAACCTTGTACTAACAACAAAACAAAACCCTTCAAAGCAATTTAAATGTCTAGTGATGGCGAATCAACCAATGGTTTGTATGACTGCTGTCCCCTGACATGCTTAGACACCTTAGAGGAGGTGGTGATTTTCCTTTTCATAAAAATGTAAAATGGGTCAGTAAATTGGAAAAATTTCTATCCCATCAATACACCTGGAACACTGTGCCCTTCTGTCAGTAAATGAAAGAGCCAGAGGTGGGGGCACAAGCCCGTAATCCCACTGCTCCTGAGGCTGAGGCAGGAGGATTGCAAGAGTTTGAGGCCAGAATGAGTTATACAGTGAGTTAAAATCCAACCTTAAGTCCATAGCAATAAATAAATACTTCTACAGTTCAGACCTTTAGAAATGCAATTTAACGTTCAGCTACAGTCATTCATTAGCAAAGAGCAAATGTCCATTACGTGCTATACATTACTCACACACAGCCACCCTTCAAAGGGCTCCTGTCAAAATGACTGACGACTGATGGTTATATATTCTGAAACAACTGTTCTGAGTAGTGTAACCTCTGTCTGGTAGGAAGGGCTCCCTGCAGTCAGAATCCTCGGCCATCACCTGGCCACCAAGAAGAGACACTTAGGGTTAATGGTTCTACCCTAACCACCCAAATTCCCAGACAGCATCCTCTGAGCATTCTGCTGAAATATGTTCCATCTTTCCAGCCCTACCTTGTTTTCCATCTGGATCTTAATTACAAGTTAAGAAAGAAAGGGAAAATGAAGGATAAATCACAATGGATCTTTACAATAAAGGCCCCTGGCAAACGTCCCCAAGATAGTCATCCCTTCATCCAACAAGATGAGAACTGAGGTAATTTGAACGCTGAGCCTGGAGGCAGCCTCAAGGTTCAAGTCTGCGGGGCCACTTTCCCTTTCAAAAGCACCCTGTTTTCAATAACAAAGTATATGATCACCCTATGGCAAGAGACACGTGATTTATTCTCTAACATGCACTGAATTTTATCTAAAAACTAACCTCTGGAAAGTATATGTGCTCCTTGATAGTTGTTCAGGGAAACTCATGAATGAGTTAAGAGTTCTGTGTAATTCTCCGACATTTTCTTAAAGATAATTAGAAGAATTTATGAGCAAAAGAATTTTGCATTTTCTATTACAGACATTTTATTGAAAATGCCCAATTTCTGTATAAGTGCATTTAGTGATCATTAAGGTACAGTTTCATGTAGAATTCAAAGTACCATTAAAATTTTCTCAAAGAATTATATGATCCTATGTTTTCTGGTTTCCAGATACATTAGAGCTAAATCTTAATTGCTGTTAAAGTAATTGTATTAGCTTTGACTGTCAACATGTACTTTTTCCTTCCTCTGTTTTATAACATTTTTTGTATTACTTATGTATGTGTTCTTGTAAATTCCTTCAAATTTTCAGATATGGGCAACTTAGATATACAGATGTCTATATACTGATACAGACATCTTAGGAATATCAATATAAACATCTTATATATACACTTCTATACAAGTAGTACAGTCATAATATGGTTGCCACAGAATAGGGTCTGACTCAGTTTTAGAGGCCACATGAGATCTGAAGAGTGATTTCTTAATTTCTCTATATTAATAGCCATGTTTTACAGATTTTACTAAAGACCACCTTGAAATATACAAATTAAGAATATTACACTACTTTTCACAATAAACACAAAACTATACATATTTGAAATTATAGTTGTTAAAAAAGAAATACAACTTTTGGTGTAAAGTTACAGAATTACAACATCATACAATTGTTAGTGTTTTGTTATAGAAGTTCCTTATTTCTGATTTATTAGATTTTCTTTTCACTGTGAAGAGGGTGAATGTGCAAAAAAGTGATTTTTCCTACAACTGTGTATATAATTGGATGGCTCTCAGCAGGAGCACTCACCATTGTTTGGATCATGCATTGCAATGACACTCATGAAAGAGCATTTTCAGAACTGCTTCGCAAAGTGAAAGGATAATCCCTAAGCATGTTTAAAATAAGGAGGAGATTTTACAGGAGATTAGTGGCAATGCATTTTTTACTGTAATAAACTTTAAATATGTGCCACACATTTTGGTCACCTCTTATAGTTGGGAAGCATCTTATGGGTCATCAAATTATATTAAAGATCAATAATTCAAATGCTGTAACATTAAGATTGCTTAGCGTTTCCCTTGGCATCATGTTGCTGTGGCCTGCTGTTAGCTCTTGTGTGAATGAGCTTGTGTGTGGTGGGCATGCACACATGTGTATGTATGTATGTATGTATGTGTTGCTACATGTATATGTTCACATAACTTAGGGGACCATCTTACACATTAATTACAGAACACAGAACTCTTCTCATCAGAAAGTGACAGGCAGAGGGGTCCTAGAAAGCATCCAGGATTAACCCCGAGGCACCCTGAGTTGGGCTTCAGCTACTGCACACAATTTGGGTCAATTATTTCCATGGGCTCCTTTCCACATTTAGGAAGTAAGGATAGTAATGTATGTTCTATTTGTGTCCATCAGAGACTTACTGTCTCAACACAGCACAGGAGCTCATAGGCTCAGGATGGATAGAATAATATAAAAACTTCTTTTCAAAAATGTAAAGTGTTTTGTAATTATTATGTGGAAACACCTGTTCACTTTTATATGCAGAAACTAGACAACTGCAAAACCTTAAATTGCCTCAAATAATTTAGGAAATAATCTCTCCCAGAATGAAGCCATGAAATCAATCCACAATAGATGAGGAGAGAGAGAAAGGTAAAATCAGTTAAACAAGAAAGACTACAGGGAGGTTGTACAAGTTAAAAAGAGGACAAGTTTTAACATTACAAGAGAAAACGACCTATGAACATGGGGAACAGGCTGTCATGGTCAACAAAAGCACAGGAACTAAGAGACATTAAAGTCTGCTCAGCCAAGCAAGCCACGGGGAGAAATGTACCACCGCATATCTTTGGTCTAAAGTAATGGAAGAAAGGCACAGAATTCCCAAAAATGGCTCAAAGTTTGCAGCCATATTGACTAACTTTTTCTTTTTTTTTTCTTTTTTTTTTTTTTTTTGCAGTACTGGGGATCGAACTCTGGCCCTTGTGCGTCCAAGGTTGGCACGGTACCACTTGAGCTAAATCTCCAGCCCCTGAGTAACCTTTTAATCATTTAATTTTGCATACAGTATACCTCAGGAACAAAAAGAGAGGACCATCTACCCAATCACTAACCAGACATAAACAGGCACTGTGTGGTAAAGCTGAGTTATGACATTTTCAATCATTTGTGCCAAAGAGCACAGTTTCAAGATTCCACACCTATGGAAAAATTCTCTCTATAGAGTAAGGTAACTATAATGAACACTATCATGGGGACTTGAACAATTAGAAGCTAGCATTTCCCTGGAGATAGGAATTCTTTCTATTCTTTATTATCTGCATTCCCACCCAGGCAAATGAAATGTCCACCAGCAATGACTGGTTTTATAACGTCTTTACATTTGCTGAGATGGTTCTAAAGGTAACAAATTGTGATGTATTCCAGATATCTAATTATTTAGGGATTAGATGGAGGTGTCGGGATAGGAAAATATAAAATAAATTACAAAATACTAAATAAAACCAAAGTATAGGTGCTAGAAAACAAATCTATAACATGCACAAAAAAAACTCATAAAACTCTTAGCTGTTTCATGATTATTTGCTAATTGTAAAAGGATTCTTTAAAAATCCTTCAGCAACTGACACTATCAAGAAATATACTGTGTTCAAATACAAAGTTTGAAATAATTGGTTTAAAATTCATGGTAACAATAACAGAAATGGCAAATGTGAGGTAAAGCTTCGGATAAGAAAAGTATGTTTGCTGTAATCTAGGTAACACTGAAAAAGACAAGAAAAAGAGACATAAATGACAAATAAATAGAAGTGGACTAAAAATCAAATCCAGAAAAAGTTTAAAAAGGGGAAGGCAAAATCTAAACAGTTTCAAACATTTAAAATGGCAGATATAAACTAAAACATAATCCACAATTATACTGAATGTAAACAAATATTTTAATGAAAATAAGGAAAGGTTGAAATTGTCAAAATGGAGAAAAGAAAAAATTATATGCTGACAGATTTTCAACATAAAGACATGGAGAGTTGAGAAGAACGTAGAAAGGAAAAAATACACATGGAAACACTAACCCATAAAAAGTTGGAATAGCTATATTTACACAACAGAAGAATTTTTAAGAAAGAGATATTAGAAATACAGAGGCTCATCTTATAATTAGAGGGGGTTAACTAAACAGAAATGACAATTCTAACTTTAGGTCACTGAATCAATCTCTTCTAAATAAAAATACATAATTTCTAAGAAGAAGGAAAAATCTACAGTCATATTAAGGAACTTGACCACTCACAACAGCAGATTATGAATCCAGACCACAAGTTAGCTACACTGTAAGAGCAGAAGATTTGAACAAACCAACAGACAAATTTAGTCCCACCAATATGGGCCAAAATTCAGCAATTCCCGACATGTATTATTTCAAATCCTCACAGAACAAACTGATCATAATGTAGGGGAGAAAGCAAGGGTCATCAAATTTCAAAGGGTTGAAATCTTCGCAGTATATATTTGACCACAGTGGAAATAAACTTGATATCAGTATCAAAAAGACAAAAAAATCAGAGCTGACTAGAAATTGAATGCCAAGTTTTTTTAAAAAAGGAAATAGTATGAGCTAGACAGTAATAAACTTGAGGGATGTAGCTAGAGTAGTGCCTGTGGAAATTTATCATTTTACTTGAGTAAGTAAAGAACAAAGGCTAATGTCCCACCACCACTTGCCACACTGTATCAAGAAGCTTGAAAAAGATCTGCAAACCAAAAGAACAAAAAGAAGAAGCTAACAGAAGAAACAAACAGAAGAAACTAACAATGAGGTAAAAAAAACAAACATTTAATGAAGCTAAAAAGTGAAGAGTTGATTATTCTATCCTATAAGCCCCTAGCAAAACAGATCATTAAAAGGAAAGGAAAATAAAAGAGACCAATATCAACACTATAAAACAGGATTTTATAGCACCTGCAGCTCCTCAAAAGGTAAAGAGAATTAACAAATGTACGTCACTATAATTGACAATTTAAAGAAACAAATACAGTGGACACTCCACCCAACATACAAACAACTTGCGTTAATGAGGTTAATGGAAGATTCATCTTCCTCTTGTTATCTATAGTGTGTACCCAGGTAAACATCCAGATCTCAGTTGTACTGACTTACAACCAATTTGAGTTATAACCAGCATTTGGGAACTGATTGAGTTTGTAAGTCAAGCGTTCACTGTAATTTTTAAAAAAATACAACAACCTAGCCATACATAGCCTGCCAATAATCCCTGCACTTGGGAGACTGAGGCAGAAGTATTGCCATGAGTTTGAGTCCAGCCTGGGTTGCACAGTGAGATCTTGCCTCTAAATGAACACGAGGACAATTAAAAATGATCAGTCTAAAATTTATTAAAGATAATAAACTAACAAAAGAAGTCTTAAGGCCTAAATGGTTTTAATAATGAATTTTTCCAAACATTAAGGAGCAATATTTCAGGCCAGTGTAGCTCCGTGGCACTGCACCTCCCCAGAAAGCACCAGGTCCTGAGTTCAATCCATGTTATGAAAAAAAAAAAAAAAAAGAAACAATGTATTTATAGGCCAACCTGTCCCATAAAAACAGTGTAGAAAGCCTGAAGAAAATATTGTGAAATATCTTTAAATTCAGACCATATTATCTTAAAAATTGCATCATGGTGACATTTATTTCAGTGGGTTTACAATTCAAATTTAAGATAAAATAAAAAATAAACAGGTTAAAAACTCATATAATCATCTTGATGAAGCAAGATTTAAAGACTAAAAGGATAACCGCTTCTATAAAATATATAAAAGCTGGAACTTCTTGTTCAACACCCAGAATTTTGGGCATGAGTTCAGCTGGGTCAGATGTATACCTGATAAATCTTCTTGGTTCTCATGTGGTCTCTGAAATTTAAAAAATTATCCAAAACTTTCAACTAATTAGGAATACATCTCAGAAAATGTGTGTAAAACTGCTACCCCAAAAGTCCAAAATATTAAGGAAACTAAAGATTTAAATATGTGGAAGCAAGCATAGAGCTCAGATGTTGATGATAACCCATCACAGGACTCTAGGTGAGTATTAGAGTCATTGTCTCCCATTGTAAAACAATTTAAAACACCGGCTTTCCTTAGTTGTTATAATAATTTGCAATATTTCAAGGGCACAATACATTCTGGTATGATTTCTGTTTGGCCCGATTTTCTGTCGTTGTTGGGCCAACACAGATGGCCTTGCTCTATGGTTAGCACATCCGCTCTGCACTCACTGACCACGCACACAGCCACACGCACACACATTCACCTGCAGCAGTGAAGTAACCGCGTCCCCAGGTCTTCCAACTTTACTATAGACTTTGGCCAGCAGAACTTGAGCACGTCCATCTTCCATGAGGGCCGACAGTTCATTTACTGTGGAAGAGTGGGATGCAAAGGAAAAATATTGACCTTAAATAAACCTTTATATTTTCTATAATTTTAAAAACTTGTCACCAGGCATAGTGGCTCACACCTGTAATCCCAGCACTCGGGAGATAGAGACAGGAGGATTGCTGAGTTTGAGGCTTGCCTGGGCTACATAGTGAGCTCAGGGCCAACCTGAACTACAAAGCGAGGCCCTGTCTCAAAAACACAAAACGAACAAACAAACAAAAAACACTTGTCTTTGCAAGAAAGATTTTGAAAAGCAGTCAACAGGGGCTAGAGATTTGACTTAGTGTTAGCTTGCATGGTATGTGTGAGGCCCTGAGCCTGACCCCTTGCATCCCCCAGAGAGAAAGTTGAAAGGAAAGTAGTGAGTAAGATTTAATTTTTATTTCCAGGTAAGTGATGAGAGGGCTTAGACAAGGGCACAGTTAATGGAGATGGTGGCACACAGAAGGATTCTGAATATATTCACAAGGTGGAAGCAATAGAATTTCTTAAATGAAAGGGCAAAGATGAGAGCAGGGATTTGGGCTTTCAGTAACACAAAGAAGGATGAAGTTATTAATGAGAGAAAAAGGTTGCGAGTAGAACAAATTTAGTTACAGCAATCAGGACTTTAGTTGCAGACATGAGAGTTTAAGATGTTTATTAGAACCCAGGTGCTATCTTCTTATGAGGTGGGTACACTTAGATACATGAAGAAAACTGAGTCTCGGTTGACTGAGTTAAGCAGGGATGAAGCTGGCTGTGGTGGGGCATGCCTATAATCTCAGCACTTTTACACAATGAGGCACAACCTACTCTGAGCAACTTAGCAAACCCTGACTAAAAAGAAAAAAAAAAAGCTGAGGATGTAGCTCAGGGCAAAGGCCTGTGATCAATTCATCACTATTGCACGAATGAATGAATAAATGAATAAAAAGTAGGGATGAATACTTGCTACACTTGCCCCAAAGATTAATGTGATTACTAATAAACTAGTACATGAAATGTATACAAAGGGATCTAAATATGTCACTGAGTGTGCTCAACCAATGTTTAATAAGGGCAAGCATTTATATCAATATATGTAATAGAAAATGTAAATAAAGCACCATACTTGAATTTCTCACTGCAATCTTTGCAAAATGCATATCCACCTTTAGGCTTTTTGGTTGTTTCAAAGGAGGGTCTGATAGAGCTATGCACATGATTTTTTAACAGATCTTATTGCATTTTAGCATTATGAATGCATTCATAATTATAAAATTCATACATTAAATTCAACCAAGCTAAATTACAAGACCACTGTGGAAATATTACAAAACTTAGTACATGTATCCAAACATTTTAAAGCACAGTATAAAGACGGTATAATCAAAAGAAAAGAAAAATAATTCATCAGAACAAGCCAAAAGTTTAAAACAATGGGTCATATATAGAGAGAATTTATTATATAATAAAGGCACTATTTCAATAAATGTTGACAAATTAAAACTGGCTTTCCCTACATAGCAAGAAAATGTGGATTAAGTCTTGTGGATTAAAGCTTTCAATATAAAAATTAAAACAATAATAATGTCAGAAAAAACAAGGATTTGCATATTAGGATTAGTGCAACTCTTCAGAGAAAAACAAAAAACTCAGAAGCAGGGCCAGAGATTTAGCTCAGTGGTTCTGGCACCTGGTAACCACATATAACAATACCAGGTGTGGTAACTCACGCCCACCAGCAATCTGTACCACATACCACAATGCTGGGGGTTGTGTCTCACACCTGTAATCCCAGCACTCGGGAGGCAGAGGCAGGAGGATTGCTGAGTTCCAGGTTTGCCTGGGCTACACAGTGAGCTCAGGGCCAGCCTGAACTACAAAGCAAGACCCTGTCTCAAAAAAAAATCAGAAGCAAAGAAAAAACAAAAAGGCAAGCAGATATGATAAATGATAATTACATATTCTATTTTATCAGAGATAAACAAATTTGATAAAGAAAAATTAGTCATGGAGAAAACATCTATAACAGGACTAGCAGAAAAAGGTTCAAAGATGATAGATATTAAAGATCAAGAAGAAATGAATTCTAAACAAAATAATGCATTTCGTTAAAGAAATTCAGATTAAAATAATTTTTACATGACTGTTACAATATATAACTTAAATTTTTAGTGTTAAAATAATGAAGTAAGACTGTTTTACAAGGTAGACCTATATAAAAATGGATTTTATCTTAGTATTGTTTTCAAGTTTTCTCTAATTTAAATGTCCATCAAAGGAAGACTCAGTAAATACATTATGATATTAACACAGAGTAAAATACATTTGCTAAAAAATACAAAAGAGGGCTGGAGGGTTAGCTCAGTGGTTCGGGTGCCTGCCTCACAAGCACAAGGTCCTGAGTTCAATCCCCGGAAACCACATATAATGCTGGGCGTGGAGACTCACGCCCACCAGCAATCAACGCCGCATACCACAATGCCGGGCGTGGTGGCTCACGCCTGTCATCCCAGCACTCAGGGCCAGCCTGAACTACAAAGCGAGACCCTGTCTCAAAAAAAAAAAAAAAATACAAAAGAGCTATATTTGCTGACAAGAAACAAGGCAATTAAATGAATTCACATTGAAGAATTACAGATATACTATAACCCATTCTAATAGAAAAATAATACATGCCTAAGTATCTATGGTGTACTAGTTCCAAGACTTCTTTGCAAATACCAAAATCATGGCTGCTCAGATCCATTACATAAAGTGCTATATGGTTTGCATATAATCTATGGACACACTTCTATATATTTTAAATCATTCCAGGATTATCCAGACTACCTAACACAGTATAACAGTTGCCATACTGTATTGCTTAGAAAAAAATGAGAAAAAATGTCCACTCTTAGTACCTTCATGCAATGTTTTCAAATGTTTTTGGTCCACGGTTAACTGAATCTGTTAGGCAGAGAACTGACTGTAATTGGGTTTACATAAGAGAGACAAAGAGATAGAGGTGAGCAGATGGAGGACGATATCATACAGGCATTAAATGTGGTTTTCTCTGATGAATGGATGGCACAACTTTGATAGGCTTCTGCAATATTTAAATTCCAACAATGACCAAGCACTTGATTTTATTTATTATTTTTTCTACTTCATTTTATTTTTTAAAAGAATCTCTGAGAAGTAAATGTGCACAAACTTATAATAAGAGAATTTGAAAACACTAAAAAAATTTTAAACACACAAATTCTTTCTTCAGTGTTATACAAACTATTCCTCAGACAAAGGTCTCCGGTCTTGAATATAAGAAGAACTCAAAAAAATCAGACTCCCCTCAAATTTAAATACCCAGTTCAAAAATAGGAATCCAAGTGATCAGACATTTTTCAGATGGAGAAATAAAGGCAGCAAAGAAACATATGAAAAAATGCTCAACTTCACTGGTCATTCAAGACATGCAGATGAAACAACCCTGAGATTCCACCTCACCCCAGAAAACATGGTTGCTCTCAAGAAATCAAGCAACAACCAATTCTGGTCGGGTTATGGGGATAAAGGGCCTCTTCTCCACTGTTGGTGGAAATGTAGACTGGTGCAACCATTGTGAAGATCAGTGTGGAGATTCCTCAAAGAGCTAGGATTAGAGGTTCCACTTGACCCAGCCCTCCACCTGCTGTGTACATTCACACAAGGATTAAAAACATCATACCACTGTGACACATGCATACCCACGTGCACAGCAGCTCAGTTTATAATAGCTAAATCTTGGAAACAGCCCAAATGCCCATCAGCTGGAGACTGGATGATGATGTGGATTTTTTTTTTTTTTGAGACAGGGTTTCGTTTTGTAGTTCAGGCTGGCCCTGAGCTCACTATGTAGCCCCGGCAAGCCTTGAACTCAACAATCCTCCTGTCTCTGCCTCCTGAGTGCTGGGATTACAGGCATAAGCCACCACACCCGGTGATGTGGATTTTTTTATAAAATGGAATATTGCTCAACTATAAAGAATGATAAATTAGAGACATTTATAATTAAATAGATGCACCTTGAGGCCATACTCATAAGTCACGTAAATAGGACACAAACATGTAAATACCATATCATTTCTCTAGTGTGAGAAACTGAAGGTATAAATGTTCAAAATGTATGGGAAGTGCCGGGCGTGGTGACTCATGCCTGTAATCCCAGCACTCGGGAGGCAGAGACAGGAGGATTACTGAGTTCCAGGCTTGCCTGGGCTACGTAGTGAGCTCAGAGCCAGCCTGAACTACAAAGCGAGACCCTGTCTCAAAAAAAAAAAAAATGTATGGTAGGTATTGTGAACAGGAAGAAAATGCTCAAAGGGAAACAGTAAATGGGTGGGGACAGGGCAAGGCTAAGAAGGGAAAGAAAAATATTTGATGATAAAAGGAAAAATCAGAAACAAAACTTTTGAATATGGGAAGGGCTAAAGGGATGGCAGAGAGTGGGAAAACGTAAGAATTAACATATATTACGTACAGGTGCAAACTGCCAATAAGAAATGTGATCATGATGTATTTTTAAAATGTACCAATAGACTCAATTTATTAAAAAATATAAAATTTAACTGAAAGAATGAGATACATATTCATGTAAAATGACTGACAATATCAAACTATAAGGAAACAAACTATCTTCCTGATAAAACTGGAAAATTTAAAAACTTAGGATGCTATACAAAATTACTATGTCATTAGATAGAATGATATGAATATATAGTACTGACATCAAACTATATTTGGGACATGTATATGGAAAAATCGTGAGACTAGGAAAGAAATATCAAATATTTGTGAAATGAAAAACTGCACTTACAACATTTATACATATACACACAAATGTACACACACATATAAAAATTAAAAACTAATCAATTTAAAAAGAGAACAAGTGGAATTCACAGGGAAAAATAGGTAGTTTATTCATTATTATTCTTACTTGAATTTTTAAAAAGAATCATTTGTAACTGTTTTTCATTTAGAGACAAAGTCTCACTATGTACTGGAGGCTGGTCTTGACTTGTTATATAGCGGAGGCAGGCCTCAAACTTGTAGTGATCCTTCTGGCTCAGCCTCGTGAGTGCTGGGATTGTGGGCATGCACCACCATGCCTGGCTTTTATTATTTTTAAAAAGTAAAGTGGTTGCAATTTATAGCTTCTTTTGCATCAGTTTGGAAAGTAAGCTATTTTCTCTGACACAATTAACTATTTTATAAATCTGCTATTATAAAATAGAAAATACCTTGTTTTAATACAGTGGCATTCTGATAAAAAATACATATGAATTTATATAACCAATCACTTTATATATATAATGTAAAGTAAGTCAGATTCATTAGATATATTTTTTGAGTTAGAAAGATTTTCTTACCTGGTTCATGAGCTAGCGCATGTTGAAGAACTTTTTCTGCTTTCTCATACAATTTCAGTTTTAATAAGAGCTCAGCCAGGTCATAAGAAAGGTAATTCTGTTGTCCACTTTTTAGAGCAGCTTCATAATATATGATTGCCTAGACAAGATCCATTTCATTTAGGGAACAAGACGATGAGAAAGGCATTCAAGCACAGAGATTTTAAATATCACAAACATAAGGCATACTGAAAAACATCCAGAAATAACCTCAGAGGAGCCCTCTCCATGCAGCTGCGCTGTCACTTCAGTACTGTGCGCCACTTTTCTTCCAGAATCAAGCATCATATAACACAACAAGCATTTCTTTTTTTTTTTTTTGCTTTTTGAGACAGGGTCTCGCTTTGCAGTTCAGGCTGGCCCTGAGCTCACTATGGTGCCCAGGCAAGCCGCCGCGGAACTCAGCAATCCTCCTGTCTCTGCCTCCTGAGTGCTGGGATTACAGATGTGAGCCACCACGTCCGGCATTGTGGTATGCAGTGTTGATTGTTGGTGGGTGTGTCTCCACGCCCAGCATTACATGTGGTTACCGGGGATCAAACTCAGGACCTTGCGCTTGCGAGGCAGGAGCTGGAACCACTGAGCTAACCCTCCGGCCCCAACAAGCATTTCTTAAAATAACTGGCTAATAATGAACAGTATTTGCAAACATTTTTTTACAGATTTTAGTCTATGTTTTACCTTTTTATTTTTTGGACTTTTAGTAGTCCATGTTTGCAGTGCACAGAAGCCAAGGAATCCTATCAAAGCACACAATTTGGTGGCTGGTATATGTATGCTTAATAATCAGCAGGAATAGACTATTGGCTGAAAGAAAACTTGTTATTCCTAGTAGGGAGAAACAAACCCCTCAAAGCAACTGGCTTGCCAAATTGGTTCAACCAAATGACACTAATGCTTTATTACACAGTGCAAGAAAAAAGAACACAAACTTGCTAGGCATCGTGGTTCATGTCTGGAACCCCAGCACTCTATAAGGCTAAAACAGTAGGGTTGCAAGATCAAGCCTAATCTGGGCAATTTAGTGGTTTAGCAAAACCTTGTCTAAAAGTTTAAAAAATATAAAGGGCTGAGATGTAGCTCAGTGCACAGACCCTGAGTTTATTTCCTCATACCCCCCCCACACAAAATAACTTCATGGAGATTAATTTGGTTGGAAGTAGAAGCTGGAAGTAAATCCCACTGTCCATTCTTCACAACATGAAGCAATGAAGAATGTGAAACTAAGGAAGGCTGCAATATAAATCCCACCCCATAAATACTAATTTGGGGTTTATAACCATCAAAGATGTAAATGGTACTTGCTGAAGACTTCTCTGCAGTAGGATGTGATCAATTTGATCCAACAGACATATTTCAAACTTTCTAGTACTTACCTTAGAATAGTTGTGCGTTTTGATCAATGCTTTCCCAATTTTGCTTGCTAGCATTACATCTTTTAGGTTCTGACTTAATGCTTGTTCATATGCTCCTATAGCTTCTTCAGGCTAAAAGTGTCAAACACACACACATGCACAAACAAACACACAATAAACAATAAAAAAAGCTCAAGTGGATCCCACTGAATAGCACTTCTACAAGTAAGCCCTATCTCTGGAATACTTTAGAAAACTAAGTACATATTGCAGTTTAAGAATCTTAATTTCAGAAAGGTGACAGTGAGTAGGGTGGAAATAACTTGTATTTGTAATGCCACCATGTTGATTGTGCTCTTAACTATATAAGTAACTGTCTAAGAGACAGCTTTCCTGATTTTTCTTTTCTTCCAGCCTTATAATGCCAGTAGCTCTCTTCATTTTACTGATTAAGAGAGATTCCAAACATGCTTCTAATATCATTTCTCTTTTAAATAACCACTGTGCTTAATTATTCAATCACATTTTAAAAAACAAGTTTGATTGTAATATGTATCCCCTTTTATTTCAATGAATAGTTTTCAGTTATTAAATACAGAAATTCAAATTCATTTTAATAAGTTACACAAATATAGTTTCTTAAAAATATAGTTAAGTAGGGCCGGAGATTTGGCTCAGTGGTTCTGGCGCCTGCCTCACAAGCGCAGTGGTCCTGAGTTTGATCCCGATAACCACATACAATGCTGGGTGTGATGACTCATGCCCACCAGCAATCAATACCACATACCACAGTGCCGGGCATGGTGGCTTACACCTGTAATCCCAGCACTCAGGAGGCAGAGACAGGATGATTGCTGAGTTTGAGGCTTGCCTGGGCTACATAGTGAGCTCAGGGCCAGCCTGAACTACAAAGCAAGACCCCTGTCTCAAAAAACAAACAAACAAACAAAAATTAAATAGTTAAGTAACATCAGAAATTTTACCTCCTGAATATTCATATATGCATCCCCAAGAAGAAGAAAAGACCGAGGGCTAGGCATCCTTTCAGCAATTTCTCTGAAAATCAGACCAACTCTATTTAGTATATTGAATATATCTTCTTTTAAATATGCATGTACATAATTGCGTTAAACAACAGCCTTCAGAACACCTTCTATGCATCCAATAGTGTATTTTTAAAAAGCCCAGTCAGTACTCACATTCTGACTGTCAGATCAATTATTTTTGCCCTTGAATTTTTCCAATGTCTGAAGTGAAGTAACAAGGTACAGACAGATATTACCCAGAAATTCACATTGATGGGGGAACAAATCTGATTGTCCTCCTATGCACCCTGAACTCTGATACTCATGCTGAGAATTATATGACATGGATTACTTTTAGAAATACAAAATCTTCTACCTCAAAATTTACCGCTTATTTACCTGCAAAATTAAATTATTAGATGTCAAAATACCTGTTATTTGAAGAACAGTGCTATTTTTAACATATAATACTTTATGTAATTGGCCTAAAGCCTGTATTAAAGAAATAATTATTATTTCAATTTTACGGAGAATGTTAAGAGCCTCAGTTTATAGCTAATGTATCTACCTAAAATAAAAACCCATGTCCTTAACTATAATAGTGCATCCAAAATATTGTATTACATATTTCTGGATTATTAGAGGTAATAGTGATGATATTTTAGAAATATTTTAGGAGACATGGTCCAGAAATCAGAGGTCAATCATCTGAATAATATGTGCTACCCAGTAGCCCAGAATTAGTAGGCACTTACAAAGAACTGGAGTACCATTTTGAGATTAGGTATTTATACAATATAGATGGACCAACAGTGGATTAATTTATCCATATTTTATTATGTTCTCAAGAGATAAAAACATTTTCTCTGCCAGGAAGTGCCCTGGAATGTGTGCTTGTGTGTTATACTTTGTTTTGGATAATGTATATCCGTGCATGCATGCATGCGTGTGTGTGTGCGTGCATGTATGTGTGTGTTAGCCTCAATAAGTGCTAAAGTTATCAGTGTGATATAACTCCTAAAGCTTCTGCTCTTTTACTAAGGGAATTGTCTAATGTATACCTTACTTTGGTACTTAGTAAACTATCACTTTCTCTCTCTAAAACTACTATTCTGAGTATTAAACATGACTGTCTTTCCCCTAGATAGCTGTTACATTACATAATGCTCTTAGGAATACATTACTCTTTCTCCAAGTAAGAACATTTAGGGACTAGAAAGGTCATTTGAAGAAGAGAGCTGAGAAACCAGAGTGAGTCATACTTTGAAGTAGTCCTAATTATATTTCACTGAGAGCAGACAACTTAGTTAAGAGTGCCAGGGCTGGGTGGTAGAAGAAAGAAGCAAGAACAAGTTAAGGAAAGAATCTACAAATTACCTATAAAGAAGATAACAGGAAGGCCAAAAATAAATCTGAGAATTAATTTGAAGTGGTAGATGTATCAAAATGACTATTTACCTGTAACAAGAGATATATAATATTTTCTCTTTTCTGTGCTTCAGATAAATATCTGCCATTTTTTCTTTGGCTTCTATAAAATAAGGCTGCTCGGTTGTAACATTTCGAAGAATGCTCAAAGCCCGCTCTACATCTCCTTGTGCCAGAGCGAGGTCTGCATTAGCAATAGTAACACGTAATTCTTCAGATGTTCCAGAAAACTCATGGATGGCATCTTGTAAAACCTTTGCTGCTTCGTGCTGTAAAGATGAAATTAAATATTTTTTCAAAGCATTCAACAGTGAATACTAGAAAGAATGATGTTGTTATAAAACAGTGAATAAAAAGTTCCAGTACCTTCATGGTGTTTATAAATAATTGATAGATTTTCTGAAATGTACTAATATTTAAAACTGTTCTCAAAGACAGTCTCAACGGAGACTACAATTATTTATTAGTTGGATAAATGCTTTCACAGGTAGGACACAGCAGTTGCTACATGTAATCACTGCCATGGCAACTTTAAAAAAAGTTTTTTTCTGGTGCGATGCATTGGTGCACAGCATGAGCTCACTTAGTTTGCACACAGCCCTCTAAAATAGTTATTATTCTTATCCCCACCTTCCGCTAAGGACACTGAGCTATAGATAGTTGAAAGATCAACAAGGGATTGAACCAGAATCTAACTTGGGCATCAAACTTAAGATCTAGGCACACACGAAAGTGCCATTTGTTAACAGATTATTTTATAAATCCACAAAACACTGTTGTTATACTTCAGACTTTAGGCTAATATTTTACCTCACTTAAAATTCATTTCAGCTTTACAGACTATTAAGACTTTCTGAGTTCAGAAAGATTAAAATATAAAACTGGATTTTAGATACTTGCTCAATTATTTATAAAGTATCTGACTTCATTGTCTTTATTGGAGCTATATTCATCAAGTATTTCTTTTATCTTTTCAAGTATTACAATTTCAGACTGATGTAAATACATTCATTTTATACTAGTAAGATTTGTGTGTAGAAGAGAATGTGTGGGTGCCAAATTTTAGGAGTTCATAAGATTATGACTCCTTTATGTTATGACCATCATGGTATAATCATACCTTATAGTATTACATTTTATGACAGCCAACATAAGCACATTGAGACTTAAAGTCATCTAGAAACAAATTATGTTTAATTTTCAGGAGCTTGTAGAAAAAAGTACATCTTACTGCAAAGTAATGAAAACTGTATTTCTACACTTTACCAGCTGGGCAAGGGAATAATTTTTGTTTTCATATTCTACTAATACTTGAGCAGCCAAGCTCAGCTCTGAGCCTTAAAACTGAATATACTGGGCTGGAGATTTAGCTCAGTGGTTCTGGTGCCTGCCTCACAAGCTCAAGGTCCTGAGTTTGATCCCAGTAACCACATATAATGCTGGACGTGGTGACTCACACCCACCAGCCATCAATACCACATACCACAATGTCGGGCATGGTGGCTCACGCCTGTAATCCCAGCACTTGGGAGGCAGAGACAGGAGGATTGCTGAGTTCCAGGCTTGCCTGGGCTACATAGTGAGCTCAAGGCCAGGCTGAACTACAAAGCAAGACCCTCATTTCAAAAAGAAAAAGAAAAAAAAAAAACTGAATTTACCTGTTCTCCATTTAAGCGATGAACCTCCACCAATTCAAGAAAGATGGATAAACGATGGCCTGGGTCAACTTCAGTTTTCCTGGATTTTGATTTTGAAGAAGCTCCAGTCCTCTTCATTCCTGGTAAATTCATTGCCATATGCAGAGTCTTAATTGCTTCTGTTATCTCTCCCATTTGCTTTTGTGCCTGAGCTTTTATCAAATGATACAGTGGATATTCTCTCACCTGAAAAAAAAACTTGTATTTATGTAATATGTGTCTGGAGTACCAATGATATTAACATCCATCAAACGTTTTAAAAAAATACAGTTGTCAAGGATGGGCCATCTGTGACTGCACACGTGTGTTTCTGTCCTCTTATTAACTTCTGGGTCACTCATCACATTACAACAGTTCAGGGAAATGACTACTGCCTAACCTCTTCCTGGATCACAAGGAGGTCAACTGAGTGTTTCTACCATGACAGGAGAGAAACTGCAAACATTTTTATAACATGGCAAATATATCCTTAAAAATTTATTTGAATTTTCAGGAAAAAAATTTCTCATGTGGATCTTCTGATACACATACAGTTCTTAGATTTCTAAAAATATAGTTCTTTATCCGTAACTTTCAGTACTCTGAAGTACTTCATCAAATATTTTCTTTGCCTTTTGATGCCATCTGTGTAGTAATGAATCCTTTATTTTGGTAGCAACTGTGTCTACAGAAAACATAAGAGAATCACAAACTGAGCGGGACAAAGAAGCCCAAGGAAAGGAGATGACGAGCCAACGTGGTGTTGGGTCACCTGCCAGGGCACAGGCCCTGAGTTCACCTGCGGAACTCTGAACATTTGCTGAGCTCCCAGAGGGCCACACACATCGGGCGTGGCTTGTGGTTCTCCCGCCCCAAGTTAGGAGGGGCCACTAAGTGGTGAGATCCACTGTCTCTCAGATTGCTTAGAACTTGAACAACCAGTTAGCCACAACAGGGTTCAGACCTTGTGAAGCAAAACCAAAGCTTGACCAGCTATGACTTGAACCAGTTCAGGAAGCTCCAGAGCTCAGGGTTTTCCCTAACACTGAGTGAAATATCTAAAATATCCCTGACAGAAATATAGTGTGCTTATATCCTCAAATCACATAATGACTTTCAATATGAGTAGAGGTTCCATGACAATATATATATTGATATAAAGACGAGTTACTAAAAATAAAATGCAACAAAGAAATGGACATTTCTTCTTTTATGTAAATAATTCTCTATGAGTTAGTTATTTTTACATACATTATTTAACTCTCATAACTATGGAGTATTACTCTACATATCTTATGAAAAAGGAAACTGATGCTCCCAGAGCAGTAAGTGGAGAGACAAGGCATTTGTCCCACATCTTCTCTTGCCCAGTTTGTTCACTCACTTGCTGCACGGTCTCCTTGTCTCCTTGCCAGGACCGCCTCTCACTCCTCGGCCCAAGAGAAGCTTCTCCCTCAGCCTTCTAAGCACCTGGGACTACAAATGCGCACCACTGCACACAACAAATTAGCTTTCCCTTTTTTATTGTTTTTTTTCTGCCAGTTCATCTAGTTTTTGTAATTACACCAAGGGTGTCTCCATTTTTTTTCCCTCTTACTGCTTGTGAGTTCACACTCTTTCCGTTAAAAAAAAAAAAATATTCTTGTTAGCAAAATACTAAAGGCCAGGGTATTAAATAACCGAGTATGCAAACATTCACTACAAGATTAACCAGGGCAAAATGCCCGTCACTGGAGTCTGACATACTTACATTAAAGTTATAGCTCAGGCAAAGTTCAAGAGACTGAGAACACAGTTTGAATTTTTCTTGGGACAAATAAACCTGCGCCATGAGGAGATGAGCATCTGCGTAGGAGGGGTCGCGATCCAGGCAGTGCTGCAGGTTGCTATACGCTGCTTCAGTGTTACCTAATGAGGGAAGCAGAGCGGCGCGTCATGCCACGGAGAGAAGCGCGCCTCGCTAGTGGGGGAGGGTTTCCGCGTGAAGCCCTCTGTTCTTGGGGCGGCAGTTTCATTCCCACCTGGATCAGTGCGCTTCTGTCTACTCCATGTGAAGCACAGAAATCTAAGACCAAGAGCCCTTGATCAGAATTAGCAAAACCAGGGAAAGCATGAGCAGGCGAGAGTCACTCACACCAGTGTTACTCAGCCCTATAAATGCACTTTTATTTACTTTCCTTGTCAGGAAAAGGTTTTATTTACAGTTTCATTGAAGTAGGTTGTGTGAGACATAGACACCTATATGGCTAGAATTCTGTAGTGTCATTTATGTTACCAGAGAGGTTATACTCTAATAATCATTCTCACCCAGGAATTTTATCATTATACACTAATTGACCGAAAAGGCCTGAAGACACATTCTAGAGCTGCACATCTATGAGCTACCGATTTAAAATGTCAATGTTTTACGGAACATCAGCTATTTTCCTGTAAGTCCCAAATAGAAAGATAGAGTTAATGTGACAGGGAGGGGGAGCAGACTTTGGGTAGGTGCGGGGGCAGCAGGAGAAGACTCGTGGAGAGTCATCATCACCAAGTCTCTGTCCTACAAGTTTCTCCTGATATCTACACTCCCATGACCAACACTTAACCTTCTCATAAATGAGTCTTCAGTAAGCGCACGTACATCCAGTCCCCATTTGACTTTGCTAAGTGATGTGGGAAAAAAAGAGGTCCTAAATTATGACCAGTGCAATCACATTTCTTACTCTTCCCTGATCTCACAACAGAAAAAATACAGCCTGAAGTCAGAGCATCTTAGTTCCTAAGGGCTCAAACTATGGATAAGGGAAATCTATGTAGCAGAAAAGGATTTTCTAAGAGATGGAGGATTAATGGAGAACTATTTAGCTGAGACATCATAATAACTTGGTAAACAGAATGTCAAAGTTTAGGAATGAACCATCAGGTGTAATTAATAGTGGAGTCTTTTATTGTGCTGCAACACTGTACTTGGAACTGTGCAAGTGAAAAACAAAAGTTTAAATATAATAAATTGGAGTGTGTGAAATTTGTCAGAATTAAATGGAGTTGTCTCCAGTCCTAACCTAACTGATAATAATTATAATAATATTGATAATAATAAATAATATAAATAATATAATTAAAGAAGCTATGGAGGGTCTTCCTGCAATATATCTATGATAAACATGTTTGGAAGAGTCCACATACATGACTTGCATTCTAGCACAAACTATACAGGTGAAATAAGACTTTGAGACCAGCTTTGTTATTTTTCTTAAACAGTTAAACTGAAGTTCAAAAAATAGTAAAGCAATCTCCTAATTCTATTATATGCAAGAACAATTATTTATGAGAATTCCTTTAAGTTGGTAATTTCAGTTCCATTTAAAAATTTATTGTTAATGAAATTATAAAATATAAAGCTTTGATCTTCAAGGCACATAAAGACTCTTAGTTCTATAAAAGAATTAAAATTAAACTTCTGTAGATGACTTTTCACACATAGCTTACTTTGCATTGCATTCAGCTAAATGTCACATATATACACATGACATGTGGTCTGTTTTTAGGTGTGAAGTCATGCATTTTTTTTCTGTGTCTAAAAAGCTAAGTTTACAAATAGGCTTATATTCTTTGGCCATAACAGCCATTCACAGAACTAAATAAGAATTAATTGATGCAGTTTACAAGGACCTGAAACCCAATCAACATTGTATTTGATTATGCCCATCAGTCAACAAATACAGATGAAAGCCTGCAAATTTTTATTATCAGTCCCAAGTACAGGAAGACTGGATCCTTTTTAAGTGATACAACTATACTTCCCCAGAAACTCCACTTGAGCTACAAAGTTTTTAGTAAGATTTTAAGAATTAAATGTTTGCAATTTTATTTCATATTAAAATCATATACCTACTCACATACAAAATGTGCATCTTATATAACTATTCTCCACCTATATGGAATGCATGACTTATTTATACCCATTTTATCAATATCAGAGTTGAAGGTTCCCTTAAGCTTGTAAGACATACTCTACCTGACAAATACTTTACTTTTGCTATTAGGAAGACAGCTTGGAGAAGACCTGGTACAGTTCTTATGACGGTCTCTAGGACCGACGTACAGCGTATGAGAAATGGAGTCAGCGGTTGCCCAGGACTTGCAGGCTAAAGAAAGCAAAGCAGAAGATCATTTTATAAACTTACAATAGTATCTAGGCAAAATCCAACACAGTAATTTTAGTATGACTATCAAAACTACAGTTGTCTGAAATTTCATTTTATTGCACATTGCCTTTATGATGACTGAAATAATACTAAATTAGCTGCTGGAAAACCAATGAAGACATTATTCAAATAATGGCTTTTGTTCAGAGAAATGATTATGAAATTAGTATATAATTATTAGTTTTAAAATATGAAAGGAACATGCCTATTAAAATGTTATCAGAGAAGCCTCTGTTCAAAGGAAAGAAAGCTGAGAGGTGGTTTCTTGTTGGAACTAGTAGTTAAGGCAGTGAGTGCTCCGGCCCTCTGGGTACCCTGTGACTTACTTACTCAATCTAATTGCTTAACTCCCTAGCGTGCTGAAAGGTCAGTTTTGAAAGACTTCAGTTTTTCCTGGGTTGCAGTCAGAAGGCAGAACACTCAGGCATGCTATGCCAAATGTCTCCTACCTTCTCCTGCCCTGCCTTTGTGTCACACGTTATTGGCTCTCAAAATTTTGTTTTCTTTTTATTAATAGTGAATATGACTAAAATAATGCTAAAACACTACTTTCTCCTGTGATTATTCTTTTTCTTTTCTTTCTTTCTTTTTTTTTTTTTTTTGAGACAGGGTCTCGCTTTGTAGTTCAGGCTGGCTCTAAGCTTACTCTGTAGCCCAGGCAAGCCTCAAACTCAGCAATCCTCCTGCCTCTGCCTCCTGAGTGCTGGGATTACAGGCATGAGCCACCATACCCGGGATTGTGGTATGTGGTACTGATTGCTGGTGGGCATGAGTTACCATGCCCAGTATTGTACATGGTTACCGGGGATCAAACCAGAGATCTTGCACTTGCTAGGCAGGTACCGGAACTACTGAGGTAAATCTCCAGCCCGATTTTCTTATAATTATACTCACACAACCAACTGATCTTTAGCTAAATGTCATCCAATCAAGCCTTAGAGACAAGATAGTAAAATTCAAGTATCAAATGATCATTCCGCTTTCCTTGCCTTACTAATGTTATCTCTTTAATATGAAGGATGGGCCTCCCATACACCCAACCTTAACCAGATAGTCTTAACCAAAATATATCTTCTTAAATTACAATGACACACTTCCTTACCTATGAGATATAAAACATGCTCACAAAGACTTAAAAATATTACTACCATTCCCTAAAATATTTCAACTTCTTCAAATTCCTTTACCCCTTAAAATTATTTCAAAATACTTTCCTACTGAATTTTGCTTCTTTTACAGAAATGATGGTCTTTCCATATCTTAAAGATCATTATTTGCTACTTTTTGTGTAGTAACAGACACAAAGTAAATGCTTTAAACTGTATTTTCAGCAGAACTGAAGACAGCCAAAGTACAAATAGTGGTTAAGGTTCTGAGAATGTTCTTTGCCACCTGCTAAAAATGAGAACTATCACTTTTCCTGTAAACAGCTTCCATGTGCAACGATTAAAAAAAAATAAAACAGAAGTATGTGGACAATCCTTAAGATTACATTTATTCAGGGCTGGAGATTAGCTCAGTGGTTCCAGCGCCTGCCTCTCAAGCACAAGGTCCTGAGTTCAATCCCAGTAACCACATAAAAATGCTGGGTGTGGTGACTCACGCCTGTAATCCCAGCACTCAGGAGGCAGAGACAGGAGGATTGCTGAGTTCACGGCGGCTTGCCTGAGCTACATAGTGAGCTCAGGGCCAGCCTGAACTACAAAATGAGACCCTGTCTCAAAAAACAAACAAAAAGACTAATTTATTCAATTAATATTTGAAGGAAAACTATCTCTATATAAAATAACTAGGAAGAGAGCTGAAAAGATGATTCAGTACACTGGTAATCCCCTGTGAAAACAGCATTATAAATGTGAACCAGGGTACAGCATGCTGATAAGGAGATATGGAAGAAAATGATGTGTACTACAGCTACAGACCCACTTAATATGTTATTTCTTGCTCCTCCTCCGGCTGCCAGAAAAATCCTCTAAAACTGCTGACACGCACCAGGCCAAAAGCCCTCTGCTGACACCCCACAGCGTCCACGGCCATAAAGTCAGAGGAGTCGCAACATGTGACTGCCCCACCTGGTCCTCTAACGGCCTCATTTCTGACTACTCCTCCTCCTCTCACTCTCTGTACCAGCCATACCAATCCCTCTCTATCCTTTTGGGTTTATGCATCAACTATTTCCTTTGTCTGAAACAGGGAGGTATCTTCACATATGTCCTTCAAGTCTTTGTTCAAATATCACCCTCTTAAAGGCTAGCCCTAATCACTTCACCTAAAATTTTCACCCCTTGTCGTCATCTGTTTTCTCCTGTCATCTTGAATATATTACTTAACTATAGCACATTGTCTGTGTCCTGCTGCTAGAATATATATGCCTTGTAGAAGGGTTGTAGGTTTTTTTTCCCCATATGAATATTTCCCTAGCTCAGAGCAGAGTAATAAGTACTCTGTAAACATTTATAGAAGGAATCTTGAATGCTCAAAGAAAACTGAAAAATGCATTTCCACTTCCAAGCACCTAAAAATGGATCATGAACATAGAAACGGAGATGAGCCCCAAGAATGATTCTTTGAAGGTTTAATTTACAAAGAATAGCTATGAAAGTCTAGGAAAAGACATGAAAATTAAAAGTAGCACAGCCTCTGTAAGGGCAGGCTATTTTCCTAATTTCTCTTGTTTATATAGTTTCTGAAGCTCTCGATCACGGAGAAGGCTAACAACCTAGCTTCTAGCAATGAACTACTTGAAAGTGACCCTCCTGACAGTCCTCCTTTTGAAATGTGAGCTGGGTATAAGTATAATAAAGGGAAGCCTAATAAGTTAGGTCGTATCTGCTTTCTTTCTGTAATAAAGGGTGCTGACTAATGGGTCCCTATCAGTTTTAGAAAGCACTGTCTGGTAGTATATCACGGGATTCCACTTTTCACTTCTTAAAATTGTTAATGCCTGAATAAGACCATCATGACTGTCTTACATAAGGCACATAGCAGACGAAGTTAAGATTTGGTTTAAAATGGATGATAAGATCCAAAAAGAGTGTGCTAATCTGGAGTAACTGGATGAATCTGAGAAGACAGTTTCACTGGAGTAAACATAGAGTCTCATACTTGAATGCAAAGGTGTACGTAACAGATCTAATGACTTTGCTTAAATGTCAATGTGTTGAAGTCAATAATGTAATATGGTTTACAAAGTACAACCCCAGGTGCAGGAAAAGAGTCTACTTTAAGTCTTCCAGGTTAAAATTACATTTAAAAAACTGAATTTAAGGAAAGGTAAAGACAAAATAGGATATTTTCATTTCAAAACCAGAGTTGTCAAAACTATGTCGATATAAAAAAGTAAATTGTTGCAAACGTGAAAATTTTTAAGGTAGCAGGAAAACTGATTTCCCAAACTGAAAATCCATTTTATAAATGAGAAATGATCCTTGTTTAGAGCTGAATATTGAACTTTCTGTCACTCCAAGGAGCAGAAGGAGGACTATTAAATGGTTATATTTTAGCAAAAAGCAAAGCTGAATTTAGCATAGGAAATTCAGTTTATTCATCACAGATATATACTAAACACTCCATTTTTATGTGTGCTCAAGTGAGGTGGTACCTGATATTATAGAGCAGATTCTAATAAACAGTGGACATTGGAAGTACATGACTTCTGATAGTTCTTCTAACCTGAAGATCTTAAAGTTTTAAAAATTACATGTATGGACAAACCAATATTTTTATTAATTGGTAGCAGTTATTACTATAAACATTCTGATTTAAAAGAACTTAAAATAGCACATGATATTGTAGTGCTACATTTTAATTATATATAGATGGTCTGACTTGATTTTTGCCCAACCTTGTAGTAGATATTGCTTATTTTATTTCACAGATAAAAAAACCCATTAATTGTCAATATTTGACTATTAAGAAGTAGTGATTCATATCCACAGAATGCTACATCGACAAATACAGTTATAAATACTACCATTTTAGGATGTTGATAGAATTTAACACATTAAGTATAACTTGTTAGCACCTTTTATAAACCATATAAATGCATACTTGAAAATAAGATGCAGAATTACCTACCAGCATTGGACAGAAAGTCAAATACTCAGTAATAATTTCTAGCAAGAAATCAGGATTTAGTGCTTCAAAATACTGTATGCCAAGAGGCAAATCTTCTAAGGGTAAAAAGTGAGTGTCTAATACATCATTTAATAAGTGTATGACTTCTCCTTGATGTTTATTTTTCTTCATAGCAAGAACTGCATGTAGATAGGTTAATTCCTGGAAAATAAAGGGCTTTCATAAGTTATTTCATTCAGTTATAAAGCATTTTTTTACTTAGTCCAGTTACAAGTCTAGTTTTACACAGGGCAAAATAATGAATATGATGACATTTTTACAGTTAGAGTACATTAGTCCTTGTCAGCCATTACCAAGTAAGAATTCTCTGGAAGCAGCTAGAATCTAGCTTCTGATTAAACACCTACTGCAGATTTCTCCATGGAATGTTGGACTTCACTGAGGAATTCCAGCTGCTGCTCTGCGTCCTGTAATTGCCCGTCCATTAATTGGCATCGGATGAATCCTAAAGTCAAAATGAATAAAAACTGTCAAGACCTGCACCAATTCAGACTCATACACTTCAAACTAGCACCAACAGTGTTAATAGAACATCTTCCCCCATCAAAATACTTGTTTTAGACTAAAATGCTAACAAAACAATGGAGACAGAGAAGAAAAAAAGAGCGAGACAAATCACTTTAGAATTCCAAATGCATAGAAACTATCTTCTAAAATTCTATTCTCTCATGATTATTTGTGAAACAAAAATTTTATTTTTAAAGATCTGACTTTTTCTGTTGTAGGTGGTAGAGAACAGTTGGAAGTTTAGAACCAAATACATATTTTTCTCTTTAATCACACGGAATTTTCCTTAGGAACATTTATAGACACAGGCATCCTACCTACAAGTGCAGAAATACTAGTGTTGTCAAGTGTCATGGCCGTCTGATACCATGTCATCGCTTCGGTAACTTTGCCTTGTAAAATCATTTGGTATCCAATTTCTGCAGCAAATTCTGATTGCTGAGGGGTTAAGTGAAAAGCATTTTCTAGCAATGTTTGAATTTTTTGAAGAATAAGTTGATTACGTCCACACTAAAAGGAAAAACACCATGTGTTAGACTAGAATGAAGCACCTGTACTCAAAGTAGACTACTTTTCTTTCCTCTAGGTATATGTGTTTCTTAAACTCCCTAGGATTGAAGAAAAAGGAACAAAATTATTTAACACTTAAAAATGTTCCCTATAAAGTATTTAGATAATGTGTCAAGAGTTCATAACCTACCATAATACGTATATCTCAGTGACAATAGTGTTTTTGCAAAACCACAGTCTTGAAATGTACACTTACAATGATGTTATGCAGTGGTCAACTGCAGTGCGATGTCATGATTTCATCATTGTTTTTATAAATGAGACAGGAAAACCATTAAAGTTTTAAAATGTCTATTTATAATTAAAACATACAGATATATAAATTATAAACATTAAAAATTTTAAAAAAACAAGGACTTCGATCAATTTTCCTTAAAGACAAAGATATGTCATTAGAATATTTTAAAAGATATGTCTTAATTCTTGGAAAAAATTTCAAAAGTATTTTAAGAAATGGCCACATTGTTAGAATAAATATAAAACTTTTGGAGATAATTTTTGAGTAAAATACTTATTTAAAAGCTTGAACAAATTTAAATAACTTCAATGAACTTATTAAAATCAAATAAAAATAATGTATCTCTTTAAAGCTTTTGTAGTAAAAAGAGTTTTTCTTCCACTAAGCTTCACATGTGTGACAATTTTATTTTAGTTTAAACACATCTTCATCCATTCACCAATTTGTTTGTTTGTTTTTCTGGTACGGGGGATTGAACTCAGGACCTTGCACTTGAAAGGCAGGTGCAGTGCCACTGAGCTACAAGTTTGGCCCTACAATTTTATTATTAAATAAGACAATCTATTTGTATCATTTACAGATTCATTTTATTTTCTTTCTAATTATTTTATTTGTACATGTATTTCCCTTTATTTTTAAGCTTTTTTTTTTTTTTTTTTTTTGAGACAGGGTCTCGCTTTGTAGTTCAGGCTGGCCCTGAGCTCACTATGTAGCCCAGGCAAGCCTCAAACTCAGCAATCCTCTTGTCTCTGCCTCCCGAGTGCTGGGATTACAGGCATGAGCCACCACACCTGGCTAAACTGCTTTAAATAACATTCAAATCTCCCATTCCTTATAGTCATTCTGATAACTTATAGTCACCTCATTCTTATATATTTTTCTTTTTAATACTTGATTCCCTCCCTTTTATTGGCCAGTTAATATAAAATATTCCTTTATTATTGAAAAGAAAACAAGGTATCAACCTTTTCCCCTACCAAAATAGTCTCTTACCCATGTTACAAATTTTCTTCAAATAAATTTAAAAACAAAAGGATAGAATAACCCTAGTCACAAATCTTATGCTGTGATTAATAAATATTTTCTATTTCCTTGGCCTGGAAGGTACTTTCTCATCTTTAAAAGCACAATAACTAAAGTTCCCTGAAGTCTTCTTAAATTTGCAAATTACATGTCCTCTAGGGCGCCTCTCAGAAATGTACCTCATATTTTCACTCCAGGCCTAATACTTCTCAGTGCCTCAACTTGACTTTTTAAATATTCTCTTCTATTGATCACAGAGCCCTGAAACATAGTAGGCATTCTTACACTTCTGCTGAAGGCTACTGTAATCTTATAAAAAAGTTGAGCATTCTGTGGTTCCATGACATCCAATGCATTTCCTAAGTTTTCCAGGGTGGTGGAAGCCTAGAACAAAAGCCATCAATAATAATTTTTAAATATATTATGAAATAGGAACATGATATATGCAAATATGCACTAATACAATGAACCATTGCTAACACTTTTTTTTTTTTTGAGACAGGGTCTCGCTTTGTAGTGCAGGCTGGCCCTGAGCTCACTGTGTAGCCCAGGCAAGCCTGGAACTCAGCAATCCTCCTGTCTCTGCCTCCTGAGTGCTGGGATGACAGGTGTGAGCCACCACGCCTGACACTGTGGTATGTGGTGTTGATTGCTGGTGAGGGTGAGTCACCATGCCCAGCATTGTATGTGGTTACTGGGATCCAACTCAGGGCCTTGCGCTTGTGAGGCAGTTGCCGGAACCACTGAGCTAAATCTCCGGCTCAATTGCTAACATTTTTAAAGACTTTTGGGGCCAGGAATTTAGCTCAAGTAGTACCGTACCTACCTTGGAAGCACATGGGCCAGAATTTGATCCCCAAGGAAAATTAACTGAAGATTCTTCCTACTAAGATCTTCCAGTGGTTACTAAATATTAAGCATTGTTAAATTAACCAAGTTAATTACACAAAACATAATGTTGCCCAACCACCTGCCACAGTATTATTGGATTCATATTGGACTTTGGATGTCCATTGTCCAGTGTGTATAATCAATGTGTTCACTAAAACACAGACAGGTGACTTTACTGTAAGGCACAATGAAATTTTATCCTCAGCTGATTTACTTTATACAAACTCAATTAAAGTGGAAAAATTATAAATATTTTGCACAGGTAGCCTTTCATATCCAGTAACATGGATTTCAATAATCAAATTCATTATAACACTGGAGTTTCATATGAAAAAGCATATTACTGTAATTAACAATGTAAGGAATTATTAAAGGAAATGTTCACCATATATTTTTGCTTCGTTAGTTGATATGAGAAGCTACCTTCTTTGTTACGGAGTCTGATAATTAACTAAAAACTATGATACACATTCTTTTTTATGTTTTAAAAGATATACATTCTTAAAGAAAAATCCAGGTGCTTAAAACTTAGGCCTGCATGTCCATGTGTGTTAAATAAATCTTTAATACAGGAAAAGGAACACAATGCAACTCACCTTTTCTATGTTCCCCTCACGACACAGATAGTAAAGAGCCAGCATTCTCAGGGCTTCCACATTTTGATTATCTTGAAGCAGCAACCTGCAGGAAAACATTTCAGTTAATGACAATGTTCACTTGCATAATTTCTTCCATCTGAGGGCATGAAAAGGTGGTCGGTTATTCTACTCCACTGTTCAGACAGATACCTTTAAAAGTGCTATCTATATTTTTAAAACTTTTAAGTTTTACCTTTTAATATGCTTTTATAAGATGAATGGATTGTACTAGTCTCACTGAAGCTTATGACGTACCTAACTAAAGTGTTAGTGAACCATACATAACAGTATATCAAATGTTTAATTAGCTTTGACCAGGCTAGGTTAGTACAGAAATTCTGGGTATGCTGAGGGAAGGAGGTCAAACGTTTAAAACTCTACTGATGTTAACAATAACATATTTTCCTATGTTAAAAAATACTCACTAGAAAATATAATAAAAATCCTACTTATAATTGGAACTAAGCCAAAAGAAAAAGTATAAATTTGGTGTAAAATGTGCAAAAGCTATGAACATCTTATGAAGCTTACCTCAAGATTACTTTAAGAATAAACTGAACATTGGGGCTGGAGATTTAGCTCAGTGCTTCCAGCGCAAGGTCCCTGCTTGGATCCCCGGTAACCACATATAACAATACCAGGTGTGGTGGCTCACGCCCACTGGCAATCAGTACCACATACTACAAATGCCAAGTCTGGTGGCTCAAACCTATAATCCCAGCACGTGGGAGGCAGAGGCAGAAGGACTGCTGAGTTTGAGGCTTGCCAGAGCTATATATATATATATATATATATAGTGAACTCTGAACTACAAAGTGAAACCCCGTCTCAAAAACAAGAAAAGAAAACAAAAGAATAAACTGAACGAAAAGTGTAACACACACTGCATTATGTGATCCACTGAACTATCAGGTCTGGTTTTGCATCCTTCCTGGAATGCTTTGCTCCTGGCATGTAACTGATACTTTTCATTTTCCTAAATAGGGGCTCAGGCAATTTTTTCATATTGGCAATGGAATGCAAGCAGGAGCAGAAAGCCTGGATTTCAGGCTTTTCTCAAGCATCTCTATTGCCAAGAAAGAGGTTTCCTCTGGCAGCTGCTGCTCTTTTGCCTGGCCCAGCGAAGGACACCTTTGGGATGACCAGAGCCCCCTGGCCGTGGTTGCAACACTCACCCAGCTGGATCTGAAACTTGAAGCCTGACTAAAAGCATCAGACCTAGATAACCTACACAAGTACATGGAATGAACTTTTACCGTCATACTTCGTGAGATATACGGCTGTTTGTTTTATACAGACAGCTGATACAACACTCAGTTCTGGTTAAAAAATTTTTCCGTGATAATTTACAGGTTTAATGCCAAATACTACTTCACAGCATTGCACTTTAGTCTGAAAACCGAAATTCTGCTAGGACCTACCTTTTAGGATATGGCATTTCCCATGTGCCAGGCATACGGGGCACTTTGTAACAGTCCATCACTATTGCTTTTGTTACCACAGTATAGAGTTGAGGCCTGAAAGCTTGGGGTTATCCTCATCTAGTCGCTTCCTCTTTCCTTTATATTATAGGCAGATTCCAGTCACTTCTCAAGCACTTCCACAGCAGCCACCAACAACTCTCTTTTAGATTATGGCAAGAGCTCCAGAACTGACCTCCATCCTTCGGCCCCGGCTCTTTCTTTCAGTCTCAACACAGCACAGTGAGTCATTACTTTAGACCCAAAAATGATTTACCTTTCAGAAAACAATCTCAAATCCTTACAGCGACCAGCATCGCATCCTGGCCTGCCCCGCCCTTCATCTAGGACCTCGCGGCCTACTCCTTCCCATCACTCCTGTGCGCTCCGCAAACCTGTGACACATCACCCTGCCTCGGGGTCTCTGAACTTGCTCTGCTCTCTTTGTGCAAAGCCTCCCGGATGTCTGCAGAGCTTCCTGCCTCCCTTGCCTTCAAACCTTTGCTCAAATGCCATCTTCTCTCACCCCTCAAAACGGCAAGTCCCCAGCACACCCACTTTCACCCCTCTGTTGGTTTTATTGCTCCATACAGTTCCTAACTGTCTCACTGACCACATAACTTTTTTGTTTGTTCTTATTACTACAGTACACGATTCCTCTCAGTTCAACATACATTCCATGAGGAGAGGGATTTTGCTGTTGTTGTTTGCCCAGAGGGTGTCTTAGAAGGGTATTCATACACTTATGTAAATCAACAAATTCAGTTTTTAAGAATGTCATTTTAAGATGTCCTCAATTCTATGATGTTTAGGAAAAAAAATCAATTCTATCTGGCTTAGAAAAATTGTAACTTTTAAAAAATTTCATGACAGGGCCGGAGGGTTAGCTCAGTGGTTCCGGCGCCTGCCTCGCAAGTGCAAGGACCTGAGTTCGATCCCCGGTTACCACATATAATGCTGGGCATGGAGGCACGCCCACCAACAATCAACACAGCATACCACAATGCCAGACGTGGTGGCTCACGCCTGTAATCCCAGCACTCGGGAGGCAGAGACAGGAGGATTGCTGAGTTCGCAGTGGCTTGCCTGGGCACCATAGTGAGCTCAGGGCAGCCTGAACTACAAAGCGAGACCCTGTCTCAAAAAGCAAAAAAAAAAAAAATTTCATGACAAAAAATGCACAATTTTTAATCTTCTACTTATAACCAGATCCACAACAGTTTTGTTTGTTTGCTGGTAAGTGACCTTTGTGCTGTCTCAATCATCTGGTCCCAGTCCTGTAAGGCCAGTTGTAATTTCATTTTCTTTATGAAAGCCGGAAGGAAGGTCGGAAAGTTCACGATTATCTGGTTCACAGTCTCCAGAGCACCAGAATAGTTCTGGCGCATCTCAAGGCACTGGGCCTAATGGGAGAAGAGAGAAGTGACATCAAACGGCGAACCTT
Organism: Thryonomys swinderianus; assembly: GCA_004025085.1. Taxonomy (NCBI): domain Eukaryota; kingdom Metazoa; phylum Chordata; class Mammalia; order Rodentia; family Thryonomyidae; genus Thryonomys; species Thryonomys swinderianus. The sequence continues at coordinate 68,151 of PVIC010001225.1, forward strand.
TGGCCTAAAGCTTCTCACCGACTGTGGGAAGAAGTCAGAGGACCTGCTTGATTTTCCCACCAGATTTCCCACTATCTCATCTGCAACATAACTGTTTTCACTGTCCACCTCGACGGGGATCTAAACTCTGTAAGACACAAGGTTCTATTTCCTTAGGTCACTAGGGTCTAGAGTGCTGCCTGACACACATCAGATACATAATGTCTGTTGAGGAAAGAAACCTGAATCAACAACAGCTAACCAAAATAATCTAGATTCAGAACTTTGATAGGGAATTCACAAACACAAGGCCCTCTGCAGCTAACAACAGTATCATGGAAAGCGTCATCTTTTTTTTAACTAACTTGGCTTATTAAGGTTTCAAAAGTTGAAAAAACTTCAAAACTTGATTTATTTACCAACTTACCTTACCCAGCAGAGCAAAAATATCCTTTCCATCTTGTAATCCCTCTTCAAAGCACCGTAGTGCTTTTTTAGCATAAGGTTCTTTTCCTCTTGTAATATCAAGCCATGCTTTCAAAATCTGTCCCTGAAAAACAACCATTCCGTCACACTTCTATTTTACTTTAATTTTGGGGATAACAGAAATAACTGTTGACAATAGGGGCAGATTTAATGTCATTTCTTCAGTAATAACAAAATGGATTCTGCAAATAATATCCTGAAAAATTAAACTCTGTGTAATAAAACTGTTTTTGAACTCTGGTTAACTTAGTCTTGGAACTAGAGTATGAATTTCAGAAATTACTACTGGACTCGATATTAAGAAGTTTGTTTAATACCCCTCTAATGCTAAAATCAGTATGCTTCTGTCAGGCTTTGCCAGTAAATTTTTTCTAATGATAATTAACTTGTAATTCATTTTTTAATTGAATTCTTTAATTGTAATTCATTTCTTTAAGTAAGCAGATTTTGCTTCTTTTTGGACAAACAGCCTAAGTGAAGTAGGATGGAAAGCAGACGACATCTCGCTTAATAGACATTAAAGATCTAGATAATTATGATGCTATCTTCTTAAACTCTATAATAGTCCAGTGAATTTCAAATGAAATGATAAATGGCCTGAGGAATTAAAAATTTATGAGGTCATGGATATTTACCTTTAGAAATGTCAATAAGCCAATAAATCAGAAAAGTGTATAGGACTGGAAAGAAGAAGCTATTCCTTTTATAATAAAAATTGCAAAATGTGCTCTTCTATTAAAATTTTTTATATTACCTCATAATCTTAATAATAATCTTAGCTAAGATAATATTTACTTCTCTGAATCTTATCTAAAAGACAGATAAGCATCTTAATATTTCACTAACAAGATCAGTACTGTTATTTGAATGGCTTCAACTATTTTTGTGTCAGTAATACAACCTATAGCTCTAACCCAAAACCTTTTTTAAACTTTTCTTTTTCCAAACATTCCCAAATGCCTAATACATTCTGCCAACAGCTGGGCAAATACATTGCGTCTGACGGTATATGTGCCACCTCTCTCTGGCCAGCTTCTTAGCTCAATGAGTCTTCTATTGATATTAAACTGGTCTCTGAATTGTCCAGACAAAAATCTCAGAGGCAGCCCCGGTGTGAGATTCCTCACTATCTTTCCCTCATATCTATTATCAGCTGACAAGCCTTGGGGGTATTGAAAAGCTCTTGAGTTTAATATTATATATTTCATAAAATACATTGCAACGTGTGTGTGTGTGTGTGTGTGTGTGTGTGTGCGTGCATGTGTGTTTTGGTGGAGACAGGGTCTCAATAGCAATTCAGGTTATTCTTGAATTTATTGTGTACACCAGGCTGGTCTAGAACTCACAGCAATCCTCCTGTTTCAGTCTCCAGAGTGCTGGGATTATAGGTGTGTGTTACTATAATATTTTAGTGTAATCTATAGGATTTTAGTGTAGTTCTCAAAACCTATCAGAAAATGCTTCACTTTGTTTCTCCCACATTTCAGCTTCTCTCCACGAGTTCACCCCACAAAGTACTATCAAATTAATCTTTATATGCATCCTAATAATACCACTCCCATGATTAAAAATCTTCAATGATTTTTATCAAATGATTTGTACTATTTGTACTTAGCAGAAAAGATCCTCCACTTTGTCCCAATCTACCTTTCCAGACTTTTCTTCCACTTTCCTCATCCATTTATCTGGTGTTCCCATCAATGTAAGGTTCTTGATATACCCACAGTGAACATTTTTAATTTTCTCTCGTTACTTCCCACTTTGAGAAGATCTGCTTCCCTTTTTCATAAGCTGATGAAACTATATCCATCTTTCAAGCTTTTGCTCTAAAAACATGTTCTTCAAAATATTTTTAACCTAAGAGTCCACTAAAAAGCAAGCAAGTAGTAAATGTTAGCTATAATATCTCTGTACTGTAATCACATATGCATTATACTATTTGTGATTTTTCTCATAATATATGTATGTGCCTTATGCCACTGCATATTGTAATTCATTCATGAAAGTTAATGTAAAACAACAAAAATGAGCAACCTCAGAGAATCTCTACTTTAAAATACAGAAAATATTAAAATAAAGCTGATATTTGCAAAGAGAAAATAGATAACAAAGAACTAAGCAGCAGATCCTACTGAACATATAAATCACATAAACTTCCTTCCATCTTATTATTTCAAAGAAAAGAATCCACCTCGCTGCTACAGTTGGGCATCTTCATCATCCTTTCAATGTACTCTCTCGCCTTGTCGTGACGGCCGAGGTGCCACAGAAACAGGCCCGCGTGGTAGAAAGCCTTCTCGTCGGCTCCTCGGCGTTGTTCCTTCACTCTGGCATCGGATTCAAGAATAGCTTCTCTGTCTGCAAGAGGAAAGCAATGCTGAATGAAAATTAAAATCTCACCGGGCGTGGTGGCTCACACCTGCAATCTCAGCACTCGGGAGGCAGAGGCAGGAGGACTGCTGAGTTCCAGGCTTGCCTGGGCTCCATAGTGAGCTCAGGGCCAGCCTGAACTGCAAAGCGAGACCCTGTCTCAAAAAAAAAAAAAAAAAAGAAAAGAAAATTAAAATCTAGCCATTTGTTCACCACAGGTCAGCTGATTAACACCCCTGCCCTGATCCCGCCAGAGGTTTCCATTATGCAGCTGTGATATAGAAGCAAGTGGATGTGTCAAGCCAGAAAGGCGTCGTGTATGTCAGCCCAGAGCGTCACCAAATCCCTAACAGGTCACTAGGAAGCTGTGTGTGTCCACACAGAGCTGCTTGTGGCTCGATGTCAGCTCGAGTCACTGCACAGGAAGGACTTCAGGTAGCTTTCAAGAAAGTGTACACCAACAGTTAGCTTTCTGGGAACTATCCACAGGCAGCGGGTCCTTCTAAAGCTGCAGTTCACTGGGCATCACAGGGTGGAAAAAACAGTCAGCCTCAGATTTTCTAAACATGTCTCCATCTTTTCAATGTCCTGGAAATCACACATCCTGAGAGAACCAGTATTGTGAGAATAGCCAATTAAGCAAAAACTTGACTCTAAGAAAAAAAAAAATCTCCCTTCCTGTCTTTCTGCCTTCTCCGGTTTACTGACTACAGTGGTCCCATGTAAATTCTTTGCTCCAGTTAAACACACTTCCACCGGTGCACAGAGAAAGGAGAGCTTTCAGAGTCAAAGGTTGGGCTGCTTCTATGTATTTGCTGACCCATCTCTCCTGTCCAGTTAATCTTCTTCATATTCAAATTTTCTACTTCCTTCAAAGACCAGATTTAGTTCCAATCATGCACAAAATCTTCTTTGCCTACTTTAAGGAAGTCATGGTACATATCAATTTCAATTAATATAGACTCAATTTTATTATTTTATTCAACAGTACCATTCAAATTTAACGTTTGTGTTTTTTATTTTTATTATCCTAACAAGATTATAAACTTGCTATCATATAGAAAGTAAACACATAACTGTTAGCTTTAAAAAAGTATTTATTTGTTTATTTTTTGAAACAAGGTCTCTCTGTGTAGCCAGCCTGGCCTTACACTTGGATCAATCATCCTGTCTCAGCTTCCAAATGCTAAGATTAAAGGTGTGCACCACCATTCCTGGCAGGAGTTTTGTATATATGTGTGTGTGTGTTGTGTGTGTGTATATATTTCAATATATATATATATATATATATCAATATATACACACCAACAGCAGCTTTCAGCTCTCCTTTTTAAATAATAGTTACTAATATACATTAATGTTTAAGTTACAACAAACAATTCTTATGTACTAGTGAAATTTCTCCCATAGGGTATAAGGAATATGAAAAAAATGAGACATGTTTCTTATGTTTGATGACTTCACATTCTTGTCAGAAAGATAAAATATATACAACATAAACAGTGCCTATGAACGGTATATAATACAGCATTTCATTAAGTATTATAGAAATCAAAACAAATTCAGGAAATTTCAACTATGCATTATGTTTAAATACTATACCTGGATTAGGACTCATTTTGTGAGCATATATCAGTGCAATTAGAGAACAGAGAGATACATCTTGTTTATTTTTAATAGCTTCAAATTCCCGAAGAGCCTCTTGAATTTTACCTGAAAAATCAAGATTATCAAGATTATAAGGTGGAAAATTGTTCTTAGCATAAAGCAAGCATTTAGGATGTATGGTGCTCATATAATAATTGGTACTTACCTTCCATTAATATACCGTAGGCATGATAAAACCTGAAGACTGGGTCATTGCCGTATCTCTTCATTCCTTCACTGGCAACAAGTAACACATGATGGAAATACCGCTCTTGACAATAGTAATTGATCAATGTCTAGGTGGAAATCACAGCTAAATGTTACAAGAGAATCTAGTGTTCTGAAACATTTTATGATGTAGATATCAGTTTAAAATCTTGACTAAAATTTAACTCATGTACTTTATAGTAGCATACAATACTAAGGATTGGAGATCAGAAGGGACACAAAACTACTGGAATAACTGTTTTCTAATAATTTCAATCTTTTTTCCAAAACTTTTTTGTTAACAGTACTGAAATCAGACTATTTCGTGTATTCCTTTTTACTCAGCGAAACATTTTCTTAATGGTTTTAGAAACTAGGAAAAGAGACAGAAAAAGGAATGAAATAAAAAAGATGAGGCTTCCATTGGTAGGTGTTACTTTTTTTTTTTTTTGAGACAGGGTCTCGCTTTGTAGTTCAGGCTGGCTCTGAGCTCACTATGGAGCCCAGGCAAGCCGCCGTGAACTCAGCAATCCTCTTGTCTCTGCCTCCCGAGTGCTGGGATGACAGGCGTGAGCCACCACGCACGGCACTATGGTATGCGGTGTTGATTGCTGGTGGGTGTGTCTCCATGCCCAGCATTATATGTGGTTACCGGGAATGGAACTCAGGACCTTGAGCTTGCGAGGCAGGCGCCGGAACCATTGAGCTAACCCTCCGGCCCAGGTGTTACATTTAAAAAAAAATTGTTCTAGTCAAATGCAACGATGCAGATATCAACTGAAAATCTTGACAATCTAAAGACTTAACTCATGTGCTGTATACCAGCATGCTACACTAAGGATTGGAGAACAGAAGGAACACAAAATTACTGAAATAACTTTCCCAATAATTTCAATCTTTGTACAAAAACTTTTTTGTTAAAAGTACTGGAACTAGACTAGTTTCATCTATTCCTTTTGATTCACTTGGTCATGTTCTTGAAGGTTTTAGAAACTGGGAAAAGAGAAAAAGAGGAATGAAAAAAAAAAAAAAGATGAGGCTCCCGTTGCTAGATGGTAGTTTCTTTGTCCTAAATTCTCCCACGTCGCGCGCGAGGCCCAGTGTCCGGTGCGACCGCCCCTCCCGGCAGGCGCGGCACCGGCCAGAGCAGTCAAGGCCACCGCAGGCTGCGGAGAAGGGGGCGCCACGGCCCCCGGGCTCCATCCACACCCCGCCCTGCGCCAGCCCGCTCACCTTCAGCACCTTCGAGTCCATGGCTGCCGAGGCCGAGGGTGGCGATCACCGCCGCACGCCGGAGGCCCGGGACTCCCGCCCCGCGCGAGGTCCGGAGCCCGCTCGCGCCCCGGACCCGCGAGAGGAGTGGGACGGGAGGGCGTGGCCGCAACCACGATTGGCTGCTAGCGGAAAGGGGCGGGCCCTCGCGGCCGAGATTGCGGCGGGGGCCGCGCTGCCGATCCAGCTCGGGGGTCCCGCAGGGAGGGCTGCGAGGGCCACCTGGGAGGGCGACGGCGGCCGGACTTGGGGACCCGGCTGCTTGGCGGGGCGGGAAATGCTTTCACTTCCGGAACCAGATCAGTGGGGCGCAGGGGTGGGCGGACCTGAGGCTATGGAATTAAGGGATTAAACCAAACCGGGAAGAAATAGAAAGAAGCACAAATCTCGTCGTCGTCAGTGGCAACAAAGGAAGACTCCATTTTCTGAGGGGTAAGGAAAGCCAGTTCCGCAGTGCGGCTGCTGCAGCCCGGACCCACGCGGGAAAACGCGTTGCACTTTTGCGGGCTGGAGTCGGAGTGTGGCCACAAGGTGGCGCAAGGAAACCCACAAGTTCTGTGAACTGCTACCTGCTTCTTGGGTTTATTTTTAAACCTTGGCAGGGAGTGCTACCATCCCGATTTGTGATTAGAATGTATGTTAGGTTAGTTCATTTTTACCAGCCCTGATAATATGAAGCACAGATTAAGTGCACAATAATGAGAATAAAAATTCATTCCTATACAAACTTTAAAGTTTGTACCCGTCAGGCAGCTGTTAGCTGTGTAAATTCCCTTGGTTCAAATACTTAAATTGTAATAGGCTAAGACACCGTCTAGTTCTATTTAAGGAGATTTTTAAAAAAAAACTGTATAAGGTTTGAGGTTTAGATGAAATTGGTAACCCCATTAACATGGATTCCAAATTTCAATCCTAAAGTCGGTTATCTTTAGGTGAAATGATAGGCAGCTATATTTTTCCAATAAATGTGTTGCTATTATTTGTGTCCAAGCCCTTCCTCTGCCCCATCCAGGTTCAGGCATTGACATCTTGGTCCTTGGCCTGTGGGGCTATTGCAGATGGTGGAACCTTACCTCCCAGTTAAAGAAGCCGACCGGAGGGGTTTTGAAAGCACCTGGGGGACCTTGCCCTTTTCCGCTGTCTTTGCTTCCGGGTCACCATGAGGTAAACAAGCCTCTTCCTCAATAGATTCGCAACGTGATTTTATGTGTTACCACAGGCCCAAAGCAGTAAGGTCCAACAGACAAGAGCTGAAACCTCTAAGATCGTGAGCCAGAACAAACTTTGCTTCATTACAAAGTGTTTATTGCAAATATTTACCACAGCATTCAAAATCTGACTCACACAGCAGTCTCTGAATTAATTTTTACCTGATGAAGAGTGTCTACCATCCCAGGACTTACAGTGCATTTCACCAAATGGGGCACATATTTTTATGAGGATGGCTTTCAACAGTCGTAGTCCAGCTGAACATTTGTGCTGATGGGAAACCAGCAATATGTACTGGTGTGATTTTCCAAACTGTGGATGAATCTGCATTTGGTGTACAGTGGAGAAATACTATAAGGCAGAGATGCTCAACAAATGTAGACTAATGAACTGTAAACTACTGGTCCTAAGGAAAACCTTTTTTTTAGAAGAAAACATCAAAAGATCATAGTTAAAAGAATAAGTGATCATCCTATCTTTCTGAAACCTTTAAAACCTTCACATAGGCTAAGTCTGACCACTAGAATACTCCACACAGGACCTTATTAATTTAGGTCCTTGTAGAACTTTCTTCATTAAATTTTGTTTGGAGGGTAAATAATTTACCATGAAACGCTATACCAGGCCCTTCATATATTTCTTGTATTACTTTGAGATTTGCTTTGGAGCTGATAGTGACTTGTTTCTTCATACAGTCTCAAGAGAAATTTGTGAAAACTACTGTTCCTTGAAAGACCAATATATTCATTAGCACATTTTAATTGGCTTACTTTTGTTGGCTACAAAGTTTTGGGTCTCACAGCCATGACTCATCATTTTATTGTCTTGTTAAACATTATCTCTGACTGCTTGATGGACAACTTTCCCCTTTATTCTTTCTTTCCTTCTCTCTCTCTTTTTTTTTTTTTTTTTTTGAGACAGGGTCTCACTTTGTAGTTCAGGCTGGCCCTGAGCTCACTATATAGCTCTGGCAAGCCTCCAACTCAGCAATCCTGCCTCTGCCTCCCAAATGCTGGGATTATAGGTTTGACCCACCACACCCAGCACCGTGGTATGTGGTACTGATTGCTGGTGGGCGTGAATTACCACACCTGGTATTGTTGTATGTGGTTACCAGGGATTGAACCAGGGACCTTACACTTTCTAGGAAGGCTCTGGAACCACTGAGCTAAATCTCAGGCCCGCCAAGCTCTTTCTTTACCTAACAAAATCTACTTCTTCAGAAATTATTTCAAATTCTGCTCTCCTTGAAACCTTTAAAGATCACCATAATTGGATATACCTGGAGTACGTGACAACAATCAGTGTGGTCCTCCAAGCAGATGTGGTGGCCCAGGCCTATAACCCAGTTGAATGGGGCTGAGACTGGAGGACAGAAAGTGTGTGTTCCTTCCAGCCCCTTCCAGCTTGAAGAAGCTATGGCAGGTAGAAACCATCAATCTTCAGCACCCCGTGAAGTTTTATGGGATTTATGTGTCTCAGGGGAAATGACACAGGATGTGGGATGTGGCTGAACTGTCTTGAGAAATGGACCAGACCTGTCTGTGGCAAGATCCGAGGGCACTGGCCAGTGATTCTCAGGATCTGTAGGACAGCTTCTTGTGGCATCCCATAGGATGACCATGGAAAAAAGAGATCAGACACCAGGAGGACCCCACTGTCATAACTTCTCACAGTAGCCCTCTGCAGAGGGCACTTTTATTTTTGCTTTTATTTCTTCTCTTTATTTGGCCCAAGTTCAGCCTGCAGAAGTACTTTTCCTCTTACTGTTTCACCCCTCACTTTTCTGTTTGAACTGGAAATAAAGAAAGAGAAAGAGAGAGAGAGAAAGAAAGAGCACATGGGGGACCTTGGCCTTCCCTGCTCTGTCTTTGCTTCCTGGTCACCATGAGGTAAACAAGCCTCTTCTTCAATGGGTTCCCGCCATGATTTTTATGTTACCACAGGCCCAAATCAATAAGGGCCAAATGACAGGAACTGAAAACTTTAAGATTATGAGCCAAAACAAAAGAAAGCATGAGCCCAGTCTGAGGAAATTAACAGTTTAGAAAGTCTTTGTTTCACAAAAAAAAAAAAAAAAAAAAAAAAAAAAGAAGTGGTCTTCCTGACCAGAAGTGGAGCTCTTTTGAGTTATTTGCTTCTAGACTTTGCAAAGTAATTTTTCTGCCTGACAAATATAAAAAAATTTTGAGACACAAAATACCTTCACAACCAATAATCTCCACTAGACACAGGCCTTTATAGGATTTATTCCGACAGGGCTGGGAGTGTAGTTCCATGGCGCAGCACTTGCCTAGCACATACAAGGTCTTGAATTCATTTCTGAGCACCACAAAAGAAGCAAGCACACCCCTTGCATTTTTACACATGAAATTTTAGAACTGTTTCAGTTAACACTTTATTCCACCAAGGTAATCACAGTCAGTATCCTTTTAAGAAACAAAGTATTCATAGATGTTATTGAAATATAACAAAAAAGATTCAAAGTCATTAAAATTCAAACCCAAAGGGACTTATGTAGCTAAAGATATTACCTGGGGATATATATCCTATAAGAACTAAACGGGCAAGCTGAATTATTTTTTACTAACAGATATATTTGATCAAAAAATTATATTTTTCTGAAAAACAAACAAATCACAAAATGACCCATTACACTGACTATTTCTTGTATTACAGTTAAGGTATATTTTTGGCCTATGAATCGCTTTTCTACTGGGCAGTGAATACCTTGAAGCTAAACTCTAGTATCTAGTAGTGAAGTGCTTCTAGTCTTCAAATAGGGCATCTTTGTTCATACCTTCAAACCACCATCCACCAGTTCTTTTCTTGGAAATGTCTACCTCTATGTATATCAGCTATAAGACTGTTATCTCCTAAAATTGTTACAAGAACTTGAAAAAATAGGCATAGAAGTACCTTATATCAATCTGATAAGATTAATTTATGGCAACCCTACTGCCAACATCTTATTAAGACTGAAAATTTTTCCTCTAAGATCAGAAATAAGATGAGAGTATTCACTATTCACTCCTATGAAATATGGCTTTCAAACTTTTAGCCAGATAAATCAGGCAAAAGGAAGAAGCCAAAATACCTTTATTTGCAGGTGAATGGCCCGATATGGGAAGACCCCCAAATCTCCACCAAATAATTCCACAACTGATAAACAAATACAGCAAGATGGCAAGATAAAAAAACCTAAACATAAAAATTAATAGCCTTTCTGTACAAGAATAATGAACCCCCTGAGACAAAAATTAGGATAATTTAGGACAACAATACCACATATGATAATATCAAGAAAAATTAAATACTTAGGAGTTAACCTAACCATGGAAGTGAATGATTTCTATAATGAAAAGTAGTACTTTGTTAAAAAAAAAAAAAACAGGAAGAGGACTTTAGAAAATGGTTAACCCCTGTTCCTAGATAGGCAGAAACAATATTGTCAAAATGGCCATATTCCCAAAACTGATACAGTGGGACCTCACATAAAGAACTTAATTCTTTTTACAATTATGGTCTAAGAATTTGTTCCATGATTCTAGTTGCAGTTGAACTGTGAGCATAGTCCATATAGAGATTTAATGCAATCTGTACCAACAACCTCAGGGAACTAGAGAAAACAATTCTAAAATTCATATGGAGGTGGAAGAGACCTAGAAAACGAGCAGTTCTGGGCAGCAAGAGGTAGATGGGAAGCATCAAATCCTGGGCTTCAAGTTATACTACAAAGCTACAGTGATAAAAATGGCATGAGAGTGACACAAAAATAGACACATGGATCAGTGGAACAGAATGGAGAATCTTGGAACAACTGTGTAGGCGTATTCTGCCATGTGATCTTTGACAAAGAATCAGAAATCACAGCATACAAGAATGATTGGCTTTTTAACAAATGGTACTGGGAAAACAGATTATGCACATGCCAAAGACTGAAACCAGACCCATGTCTCTCACCATGTAGTAATAGAAAATAAAATAGATGAAAGACCTAAATATGAAAATAAAAACAAGGTTTTATAAAAACAAGGTACTGAAAAATAAATTTGATAAAACTTATAGACAAAGGCAAGGACGTTCTGAACAGAACCCTAGTGACACAAGAAACAGCACTAAGATTTAACAATGGGTTTACATTAAATTAAAATGCTTTTTCACAGCAAAAGCAAAAAAAACTAAGATGAGGAGACCACCTACTAAGTGGGAAAATGCGTTGCCAGCTAGTTCTTTTTTAGACAGAGTACTAATACTTAGAAATACATAAAGAGCTAAAAAAAAAAATCAGACTTTCCCAGGAAAAGATCCAGTCAAAACTGGTCAAGCAAAGTGAATAGACACTCCTTAGAAGTATAAATAACCATTAAATACATTTAAAAATGTTCAACATCACCACTAGAGAAATACAAATTAAAACACTACTGAGATTCCATTTTACTCCCTAAAGAGTGACTATTACCAAGAAATCAAATAATAACAAGTGATAGCAAGGTTGTGAGGAAAAAGGAACTTTTCTATGTTGTTGGTTGGAATGTAAACTACTAAAACAACTACAGCAATCAATATGAAAATTCCTCACAAAGTAAACATAGGAATTCCACTCCATCCAGCTGTTTCCTCTTCTAGGGCTTGTGAAAGAGTTAAGACATAATGTTAAATCAAATAATGTAGACAAGTTTAAATATGCTTCAGTTTCTCTTGCATGAGAAACTCCAGGTCTAAGTCATTGAAAGAGCAAAATAAGAGATAGATAAGAGAAAACAGGGAGATAGATATTTTCCCAATTAAGAGGACCCCAGGAGATGGAGGAGAGGAACAAAGGGGAAGGAGAGGGTGGTAGAAAGAACTAAGAGACGTTATATACTTGTACTGACTCCCCATGATGGTGTATGCATCATGTACTGCATACATGAACTTATAAAACTAAAATTGTTAAAAAGATTAAATATTTTCACTTGAAGTCTCCCTGTTGCTCAGACAGTCCTCAGGTGCTTTCTCCTGAAACTCTGGAGTAGTAAAGTGGGTAGGTGTGTGTACCATGCCTGGCCGAGTGAGTTAAAGTTCAGGCACACGGTGGTAGTCAGGGAAGTTGTAAGTATTAAAAAACTGATAGCAGGCCAGGGATTTAACTCAATGGTTCTGGTCCCTGCCTCACAAGCGCAAGGTCCTGAGTTCGATCCCTGGTACAGCAAAAAAATAAAGTAAAGCTGGTCGTGGTGGCTCACGCCTGTAATCCCAGCACTCAGGAGGCAGAGGCAGCAGGACTGCTGAGTTCGAGGCTGGCCTGGGCTACATAGTGAGCTCAGGGCCAGCCTGAACTACAAAGCAAGACCTTGTCTCAAAAAAACAAAACAAAATAAAAAAAAATAAAGTAAAAAACTGGTAGCACATTACTTGTATCCCCAACTGCCCCAACCACAGAATACAGTATGATCTCTATAAGCATTCTGTGAATTTTATAGGACTGTGTCTTTGCATTTAAGTATCTACATTTGGTTTTCCCTTCCTTAAGGCTTACACTGATCTTTTAACTGTGTATTATTTCCATATATGTATTCATATATATACATATATTCCATATATATATATTCCATATATATATATATATATTCAAGTTAAAAAACAAACAGGAAAGCTTAGAGCATCTAATAAAGAAAAAAGTAAAATAATATTCATAGAGAAGTAAACTACATGGCTAGGCTAAAAGAGGATAAAAATTAATAACTTCTGTTTGCAAAGAGTCTTGCAGGCTAAGAACATATATTTTTTGTGCTGGTGCAGGGAGGTCATTTTTCACATACAAGATTTGACTTTCTTTTTTCTCTTGTTTTTAATAAAAGAGAAGATTAGAGTGCCCTTGTATCTGGTATTTTTCAAGTGTCAAGTAAAAATTATCATGCCAAAGTGGCATATTATCGAATGGTGTATTCTGCCACCCTTTGTCCTCCTGTAGTTTGCTGTTACAGTTTGCTTACCTGAAATATTCTTCTATTAGTCTTGATTTTTCATAAGAAGTTCATTGAAGTATCACTTCACACTGATGCCTGTGGGTTTTTCCCTCTGCCCCCAGACTGCAGCCCTCTCAGGAAAAGAGGTTTTCCCCTCCAGAGGAGGAGATTATTATCCCACACAGCCTAGATGTTTACTCTCACCTCAAAACTCAAAACTTTCTTGAGCCAGACGGTTAGCTCAGTGGTTCCGGCGCCTGCCTCACAAGCGCAAGGTCCTGAGTTTGATCCCCGGTCACCACATACAATGCTGGGCGTGGTGACTCACGCCCACCAACAATCAATACCGCATACCACAGTGCTGGGCCTGGTGGCTCATGCCTGTAATCCCAGCACTCGGGAGGCAAAGACAGGATTGCTGAGTTCGAAGCTTGCCTGGGCTACATAGTGAGCTCAGTGCCAGCCTGAACTACAAAGTGAGACCCTGTCTCAAAAAAAAAAAAAAAAAAATTCAAAACTTTCTTGCTATTTACCTACAGGTTCTCAGGTAGAGAAAACCCCACCTTAGCCTTTCCACTTGTCTGAACAGGCTGAATGAAAAAGTAGAAGGTCACTGTTCATAAATCCATTAATCTGTGGGTTTTAATTTGTCAGTATGTTTGTTCTTCAAATTTACATTGATTATCTTAGTAACTGAAACCAGAAAATGCTGAAATGCATACCTTTCTCTTTTTTATAATTTTATTTGCAGACAGGATCTAATTTGTGTAGGGTGGCCTTGAACTTGTGATCCTCCTGTCTGAGCCTCCTGAGTAGGTAAATCACAAGTGTGGACCACCTCAGAATTTTTAATTGCATGGAAAAGCTAAAGAGTGTCATATACTGACCAAAGGATGTTTTAGAATGGTCTGTTGTGTTGTTCTCCATGTTTTTCACTGTTGTAGATAGATATTAGAACTTTTGCATCGGGGTGAAAAAACATGTAACAACTCTTTTTTTTAAAATTGATTTCTTAATGGTACATTTTATATACAGTTCACAATCACACTCAACATTGGGGATTTTGTACCAGTATATGACAGAAGTTAATTCTTATTTTTACCCATATCCCTACCCACCCCCCACCCCCCACCCCTTATATATATGCTATTTCTTTTTCTTTCCAAATGAGGGAAAAGAATGAGTAAATATGTAACAACTCTTTTAGGATAGAACTGTCCAGTAAGATAGCCATGCCCCATAGGTAGCTATTCAGTTTGTTTAAAATGCATTAAAGTTAGATAAAATTTTAAAAATTGATTATGTTGCTATTAATCCATTTTTCATTACTATAACAAACTACCTGAGGCTGTGTAAAGCATAAAGAAAAGTGATCTATTTAATTCAGTTTTGGCAGCTGAGAGTCCAAGGTTAGGAAAGTTGGAAACCTAAAGAGAAATACTGGCAACCTGCTCCATATTTTTTCATGAGTTGTTTCTCTCTTTTAGTAGGAATAAGTCTACTTGAATATCAAGTAGTGATTACAACAGACTGATAAGGCCAGGGAGAAAACAGTGGGAAGTTTGATGGCAGGTACCAAAATACAGAAAGAAGGAATCAGTTTCACTGTTTCCATAGCACAGTAGGGTGAGATATAATGGATTGTGGCCTTAGCTACATGGCAACTGAAGAGGGAGGTTTGATCTGAGCCTGGGCTCACGACTTGCTCACCCAACATAGCAGGACTTTATTTCAGTGACAGAGGAAGGGGGAGGGGGAGGGGGAGAAACAAAGCTCTTTGCTATTCTTGCCAATCCAGTGGGCCTGATGCTGCCTAGGATTTATCTAAACAAAAAAGAAGAAAAAGAAATAAAAATGTCTTATACACATTAATCTTAGGACTGAGTTTCAAGCCCACTTACAAACACTGTGAAAATTGTTTTGAGAATCATTTCAAAACAATGTACAGATTTACTTTAAAAGAAGTACATGTTTACCTCTGAAAATGGTGCACATGTTTTTGAACACTGGGGGACCTTGTTTTCCCAGGCATAATATGACAATGTTTAAAACAGCTGTTCTCAAAGCATCAGAATCCCTTTCAGGGACTGGCATGACACAGATGGCCTTTCCTGGAAAAGGTTCTAGGTCAGCAGGGACAGTGGGGATACACAGGATGTGAATTTATAATGGATTCCCAAGTAATGCTGGTATAGAACCAAAAACTGGTACTGAGAAGTGGAGGGGAAGCTTTAATAAATAGCTAAAGATTTAGAAGCAGGTTTGGAACTCGCTGGTGGATGGAGGCTGAAAGAGTTTTAAGGTACGTGCTAGAAAAACACGTTATGGTGAGTGGGTGGTTAAGGCCATTGTGGAAAAGGTCTAGAAGGAAGAGGGCTGCAGAAAATAAATAATTCAGCCGAATCATTTTGATGTCTGAGTGTGTCGTGGAAGGTAGAAGTTGAACGACAGGGCTGAGGAGATCCCTCGGTGTTGAGCCACACATTTTGCAGTAGCCTTGTTCTTCCTGGCTGTTTGTGGTAAAATTTGATGAGGGACAAATGCCTTTAAGTCATTAGAACTGATGAGCAAAAAGGAACTAGGCTCAAAGATTTGGAAAGTTCTCACCCTGATCCTATTAAAAAAGTACTAGAAAGCCCGTCTGGGAGAAAACACTAAGGGTGTGAGCAACAAACAATTTTTCAAGGAAACTCGAGTGAAAATGAACCTTGAATTTAGTCATGCAAAGAGGAAAAGGACAATTTGAACTAAAGAGGAAGTAGGGGAGGAGTCCCTTATGCCAGACTTGTTGGGTTCTGTAGGAGAAGGTTATAGAGCTATGGGCCTGTGAACGTGTCCTGCCTTTCAGAAAAGGGGAGGTTGGCCTGGAAAGGAGTTCAGAGCTCTCCGGGGCTGACTCTTCAGTTTATAAAGGGGAGAACTTTGTGCTGCTTTCTACTGGCAAGAAAGCCTCCTCACGGGGCCCAGAAACTGTGCCTTCCCTCATACTAAATCCACAAAGCAGAACATCTGCCCAAGAGGATTATTTTCAAACCTTAAGTTTTAATATTGTGTGTCCTGCTAGATTTTATAGTTACTTCATATCTGTCGTCCCTTCTTATGTCTCCTGTGAGGAATGGCAGTGTCTCTCTTTTCTTTGTGTATTTTGGAAGCATGTAATGTTTTCCTTCACTAATTCACAACTATAATGGAGTTTTGCCTCGGGGTGAATCCTCCAGTCTCACTTGTCTCTGATTTAGATGATATTTAATTTAAGACTTTGGCCATTAAGGTTAATACTGAAATTAAGACTTTCACAACCACTGGCATGGAATGAATATATTTTGTGTGTCAGAAGTACGTGAATTTGAGGGATGTCCTATGGAGATCTATTCCCTCATATTTTCGTATCCTCCCCCAATTCACATGTTGATCCCTCCCTGCCACTGTCCGAAGATAGGAATTTGGTAGAGCTTGAACAGATAAAATTAATATTATTATATAAAGGACCCAGAGAGCCCCTTCTCTCAAGAGAACTTAGCGAGAAGATGGCTGCCTATGAACCAGCACGTGGACCTTCACAAGACACTACATGTGTTACAACCTTGGCTTGAGACTTCCAGCCTCCAAATTGTGAGAAATACATTTCTGCTGCTCTTAGGCACCAATCTCTGGTATTCTGTTTTTATCACCCTAAGACACTGTAACTTCTTACTTTAAATGTATCAATATTTCATCCTCAAGGTAGCCACTTCTCAAATAATAATGTGGTTTATGTAGCTTCACACCATCCAAAAAAATAACATTTTTGCCCTCACTGTATTGTGCTAGGCTTACTGAAAAAAAGATACTGTACTGGCTTTATACTTTTGCTTTTCTAAATTTCAAGATATTTTGAAGGATATCTTCTGCACATAATTCTAATGCCACATAACTAAACTGACACATAATGTCAGTTGGCTTTTCAATAAAAAAGTTGTTCTGCTTCATAATAATGGTATTTTTCCTCTATGCCATGGCAGAGAATCATGATTTCTACCCTCACAGATATTACCGCCGAAGAGATGTTGAATGATAAAAAGGTAAGTAGTATCCTAACAATAGACCCTGCATATAGAGAATAAGCATATCTAATTTAAAAAGTCCCTTTCCTAATATAAAAAGTGTAAACACTTCATGTAGCATATCTAACTTTAGGGGTTTTTTTCAACAGAAATGATCATAAACTGCATAAAAAGTCTGAGACAATGTTATTCATTAGAGTTTTGCTAACTATACACAAAAATCAAAACATTTCTATGTCTATCAATGAATGTTCAGTCGATTTAATGTGTTTATAATCAGACATCCTGCATAACTAATGCCTGCCAAGGTTTATATTGGAAATCATAGGATATGACGAACAGTACAAACTGTGCTCTGTATGAAACGTGTGTTGTATTTTCTCATTCTCCATTTCTCAGAGAGAAATATTCCTAGGTAACTTAAGATCCCTCAGAATTCTATCTTATCCACTTTTGTATGTGTTTATAATTTTCAACCATACAGCTACTATATTTGTTCTAGCAGTTCACAATCTCAAGCCATCAGCATAACTCAGTAGAGATTTTCCTAAAGTAGAACGAGTGGTGGCGTTTAGGGCTGAGACTGATCAGCAGCACAATTGGTTTGTATTCAGAAATTTTTGTTTTCTGTGACTGCAAGAAATACTGCTGAACAAGGCATCTCTTCACCACCCTCGATGAGAGACGAACATCAATAATGCAGACGCAAATGAGGCCAAGTATTGTCGAAGAGAAAACAAGGTTCAGAAGCTCTAATTCCATTTAAAAGAATAAATTTAAAATGGCAAGCTCATAACTCCACCACGGCAGAGTGAGGTAGAATTCAGAACCAACAAAAATATTCTTATATAGCCCTAAAATTCTAACAAATTTAAAAAGATGTATCTAGTCATATTTTGAAATCATTTCTAAGTATACATTTTTATCATTGCCCACACCATATATATATATATAAAAATTTGCTCTTCATGTAATATATGTTCATTTAAATTTTATAACATATATTCAAAATGACTAAAATATACCAAAGCCAATTTTCATTTGAAATGTTTGAGGGGTTTTATTACTTGATAATATTGTCTATACTAACATACCTCTTATTAGTCTATTAGAAGTAGGATCTCACAAGGATAAATAACCTCTTAAAAAGAGCTATTTAGAATAATGATAGACATGAACTAATTTGCTTATTTACTAAATGGCCACTGATCACTTTATGTACACAAAGCACTACAGAGAATCCTCTCTGGCTGCCTGGCAGCAGGTGGTGTGTGTTCTGGGGTGAAGTAGATAGTCGTCACCTATATGGGCAGATGAAGTGTCTTAAAGTGGCCATGTACGAAGTAAACTCATGTCCTGCTCTGCTTACGAGAGCCCTGGTGGGTGGCTTTGTTTTAGGATTAGTACTGTCCCTCTTTCTCAGTGCGTTGGTTCTGTATATTCATGGAAGAGAAAACAATAAAAAGAAGGAAGCTCTTACTGAAGTCTGAAGGACAGGCTTGCTTAGTTTGTACTGAGCAGAGACAGAGAGGAGGAAGTTATTCAGATTTATGTCTTATTGTCTCTTGCGTATATTTTCCTAGCATCTTCTTAAATTGTTTCTTTTAAAATTATTCTTTGCCTTAGAGTTAAAGCTGCTCCTACCACGTCTATGCACATGACTTCTGTAAACCTCTAAGTGAATCTTCCTCACCAAAGCCCGCTCAGTGCATTGAGGGCCTTTTCTCATGTAGACGCTGCTGTCTGTCACAGACAGCATTCACTTTTCACCTTCGCATGTATTTGACCCTGGAAAATTCTCTCGTATGTCAGCCTGCTTTCCACTGTGTGTCTTTCTGCTCATGATCAGCACACCATAAAGCAATATCATAGGCCACAACTATTGATACAAGGGTATTATTTCTACAATAAACTCATTTAATCTCCATAGCATTGTTATTGCCACTTCACACATGATAAAATTGAGGTGCAGGGAGGTGAAGGCGCTTTTCAAGGACATTCAGCCAGCAAGCAGCACCAGCGTGGCTGGTATCTGAACCTATGCAATAAAGCCTGTAGCTTCAACCACTGTTCCCTGATATTTTGCTGTCTGAGCTGCCCTCTCCCTCTCTTATCCTTTAAAATCCACATCAGAACTTATAGTTCATAATCATCTCTATATTCTCACATAGAGCTACTCATCTATTCTTTAATGCACTGTGGAGTTTATATTTAATTCCATTGCTGAAAAAGAATAACGACTAATAAGAGACAGTAGGAAACCAGATTAACTTCTGGTTAGTTATGCTGGATGGGGGCAAAATACTGAAATCAGTTTGGGACATATTAAATTGAGGATAACAGCTAAATGTGTACTAAAAGACCAACAGAGGGGCTCTCGCCTGTCATCCCAGTGCTCAGGAGGCAGAGGCAAGAGGACTGCTGTGAGTTTGAAGCTTGCCTGCACTACATAGTGAGTTCAGAGCCGGCATGAACTACAAAGGGAGAACCTGTCTCAAAAAGAGCAGAAAAGACCAACAGATAATTACATTTAACACCAGTTCAACAACAGCAAAAGAAGGTAGTATAAACCCAGAAAGGAAAAGAAAAATAATATAAGGTGGAGGCAAAGGATAAAAGACTAGGAAGATGCCCAGATATATGGATGCTCCTAAAGAGGGAATTTGAAGAAGTAGCTGATAATGATAGTCACCATCAAATTCTAGTACCCATAAATATGACAAAGACTAAATAAATATTAAATTTGTTTGGAACACAAGAGCCAGATTTCAAATTCTTAAACAGAGAGCAAAAGTGCTTTAGAAGATTCAGTACTGATTTACTTTTCAAATATGAGAGAAACACAATTTATTTTGAGGAGCTTGAAGAGCAAACACAAGAACTGGGTTTTTTTTTTTATGACAAAATACATGGGCAGTAGCAAACTTAGCATGAGGGTGTTGAATTCGTTAATGTTCAGTGGAAAAATTGCACCTATAACAATATTTTATGAATAACATTCTTAAAACCAGATTTCTGTGCAAGTTCATTTTAAGAAATTTCTAGTCTCCATAGCCTCATAAATAGTAAAGGGTACACGCCAGGGAGAGAAAAACAATAGCAGAAGAGTGCTGTGGTTAACAACTGAATTGAAGGGGCATACTGCCCTTTAAATGCACTAAATAGAAGAGTGTAATTGGTGGGCCGGAGGGTTAGCTCAGTGGTTCCGGCACCTGCCTCACAAGTGCAAGGTCCTGAGTTCGATCCTCGGTAACCACATATAATGCTGGGCGTGGAGACATGCCCATCAACAATCAATAAATACCGCATACCACAATGCGGGACGTGGTGGCTCACGCCTGTAATCCCAGCACTCGGGAGGCAGAGACAGGAGGATTGCTGAGTTCGCGGCGGCTTGCCTGGTCACCATAGTGAGCTCAGGGCCAGCCTGAACTACAAAGCGAGACCCTGTCTCAAAAAGCAAAATAAAAGAGTGTAATTGGTAATAGCCTGAGTATCTACAGATTAGCTTTCTATAACTAATGTTCTTTGTTCCTGTGCTCTTCTCTTATATTTTCCAACTCTTTCTTCCTAATTTTATTAGAAAGAAGCAGCATTTTGAAAACTCAGAGTGCTTATGTCAACAAGAAGTCACAGCCGAATTTTTTTTTTAATTTCTGAGCTCTGTATTTCTTTTAATTATAGGCAAAAGTGAAGGAGCCAGCGTGCAGCAGTGGTTTTATGATGTAATCTTTAAAGATAATGAGATAACAAACAAACCTGCATCAGAGTTGAGCGACGACGTTATTTTTCAAGATAAGATTTTTTCTGGAAAGTACGATGATAGATACGTTGATTGGTCAAAGGGAAGAGTGGAGACAAGAGAGAAGGGGCGGACGAAGCGGGGTGTTGAGAATGTAGAAACTGATGAGCAAAATGGATCTGGAAACATGGAAGGTGAAAGGGAGAGAGGGAGGAACAAGGAAAGAGAGACAAAAAGAGGGAAGGATGGTTAGAATGAGACAGGACAAATGAATTGAGCGTGAAAACCAAAACTGACACACAGAGTGCTCAGGAAGAGAGTGGAGGGAAGGGAAGGAAAGAGAGAGGAGTTAGGTACTGCTCCTGTACAGTATGAGGAGGTTGGTGTCTTTTGTCCCATGATGAAGGAGACAGAATTCTCTTGAAATATGAGGAGAGTTGTTAGGGCCAACGAGGAACCTGAGTGATAGCAAGAAATCAGTTCATATTGCAGATGATCCTCTACTGATCGGAAGAATGTCTTAGTGGACAACTCTCCCTGCTGCTCCTGAGGGCCCCCTAGCACGTTTTCCTCCCCTACAGCCTTTGCTGCCACATTCACTAAGTCAATATTAGTTGATGATATCAGTGGACTATTCACATGGTCCATGAAGAAAAGTGTGATCAGCTAGACCTTACTGAAACAATTTTCATTGTGAATATTTTACTTATTTCAAAGTGCTTTAAAAACACAGTTATTTACTTACACAGTGGTATGATCGTCCAGTGTATTCATGAGAGAATATATAATTCCAGAACACATTTACTTCTTTAACATAAAGTTCTTATGATTCTAATATCTGAGCTTCATGGCATTATCACAAAAACATATCAATTTATAGGGCTGTAATATCTATCCCAACATTTCCTAGACTTTTGGATTTTATATACCATTCAAATACAAATGGAAAACAAGTTTTCTTTTCTCCAAATAAAGTATTAAAACATAACCTACTATCACTTACTGTCATATGCTTTGAAAAAACATTTTAATGTTAAATGCTGTTGATTTTTAAAAGATACAAATTTAAAATAAATGACTTTACATTAAATGTGTTCAGCGTTTCAATAGTCAAAACATTCGCCTTAACTTCCTAGGTTACCTTGCAGATACATGAAAACACTGTCAGGGAGTGCTGCTCTATAGGACTGTGTTTGTTAATTATTAAAACCTACAATGACTAAACTTCAGCTTAGACAATTAAAAAATAAAAATTTTTAAAAAAACACCTACCATCACTTGGGTAGACTCACCAAGATACAGAAACAAATATCCAGTTTTGATCAGCTCATTTTGAAACATTTACTATTAACCCTCTTTTACACATTTCTCCTAAAATGTTATTATTTTTATTGAATGCAGTTTACTGTGAAGGGCAAGAAATGTAATGATTTAAAGAACTGTCGAGAAAGATGACTTTCAGCAAATGAGAATATTCTATATGATTTGAAATGGTTGGAAATAGCAGATTGAAACTGCATGGTAGAAATCAGAATGCCTACAATGTAAGAAACAGATGAACACGTAAGCACGTGTTCATAGATAAAGAGGTACTTTAACAACATAAGGGCAAATGTCCCTCTCCTCTCCTCTGACACACAGCTGTAATTTGACCTCAATCTATATTTACGTATACACCTAGCTATTTTGACAAATGCACACATATAATTTAATTTCCTTTTAATCTACTGAAGAGCGAGCTATGACTACCATCACCTTCACTTCTACATAGTTTAGCATTTTCTGGGTTCAATCCCCAGAACCAACCCCCAAGAAAAACACCCATCGCTACATCACAGTAAAAAGCTAATAAGTTGCTATGCAAATTCAATCAGCTTTTTCAACATTCTTTATCACTATTGATTTGTCATTCCTGTGTCCCCTGTTATGTGTAGTTGTCAAAGCTCTTCAACCACAAGCAGGCCCTTGGTCTTTCTTTGTTTTTCAGGACACTGACACTATAAGAGTTCAATTTAATTGTTGGATAGAATGTTCCTGATTGGGTTTTTCTTATGGTTAGATTCTGGTTATAAAATTGTAACTGGATAACCAAACGTCAAGTAGCTTTTTAAACACATCTTATCCGGAGACACCAGTATCATTTGGTGCCACAGCTGATATACTTTGGATGTTATGGTTGTTGAGTTTCTCTACTGTACACTTTCTTATTTTAAAATTTTCAATTACTAAAATACAGTTTCCTGTTCCTTCCCATACTTTCACTCATGAGTTAAAGCATTCATAGATGATTCTTGCACAAATCAGTTGGCGTAGGATGGTTGCCAAATGGTGACTTTCTTAGTCCACTGTTGGTTCTGTAATGAACCATCTTTAGTATAAAAGAGGCCCTGCATTTATATGTTATATACTTGTGGGATTCTTCTTTTGTTCAATGAGTTATGACCTGCTATTATCATTATTTACTTTGATGTCCACATTCCCAGATTTGGCTCATGGGAAGCCTTTTCCAGATAGTTTTTTACTCCTACTAACCTAATCTCATGATTCCTCGAGCATTAAGCACTTTTTGGCACAGCAAATACCATGAAAAATAACATCAAAATAAACACGGAGATTTGTGTGATATATTTAACTAGTTCTTTCCTTTGTATTTGGAAAGGTACCATGGAGCACAGTATGTAGTCTTGAAAAATATCTGTACAGTTAACTCTGTGGTTCCCACTTACTTTGGTTGCAAGCGAGAAATTATTTTCGGGCACCAATAAATCAGAAGTAGTTGTTCTGTCGCTTTAGGGGGCGCAGTTACAGACAGACAAAGGAAATAATTGTGTTGGGATCAGGAAGTCCCTGTCATTTACTTTCCCTCTTCTGGTCAAGGTCATTTCCTCCCTTCCAACCTCATGACTGAGATAGGAAAGCCCTGAAAGCAAATAAAAGATTCTCTTTCTTTATACATTTAGATAAATTTATTTAGACTATTACAATGTAGGCCCCTCTACTAAATCTTCTATGTCTCTGTGAATTCCCCTATCAGCCTTTTGTTTTGCTCAGTTGCTTCTCTATCTACAAAAGCTAGTTAGATTCAACCTCCACATTGACCCAAAGCAAACTTTGCCTCTTTCCGGCAGGGGACAGATGTTGTGCTAAACTGAGGAGCAGGAAAGCTTCTCCATATAGAGACTCTTTAAAAATGGAAGGTTGGAGAAGCTAAAAAGAATAGGGGAATAGGCTATTGGAGCAAGCAAAAAAGTGATTTTCCACATCCCAAAGCAAGCAGCTGTACTTGGAGGGACGCTGTCTAACTAAAAGTATGATCTTAGAAACATGGCCCCTTGCCAACCCAAGGCCTCTTGGCAAAAAGGGAACAAGGGAATAAATACCTTTTCCTGTACTTTCTTACCCATGTTTTGCCTCAGGGGCTTCTCACTAGCCAAACCAAGAGGGAAACACAGGGTAGGGCGAGCCCATTGATGCACAGGCACCTCCTGGGTCACAGCAGGACAAAGACTGGGGAGAGCTTCTGGAGAAGCAGAGACTCTCATTCAATCATAGCAACAGTGAATTTTTAAATGAATATTTAAATGCTTTGCTTCACCATTTAAGTGGTTCATTCCCCATTGAGCTGCTTCTTTACTTTTTCTTTCCAAGACACCAACTGGAGTTTTGCATGTGTTCTTTTTCCTAACAGAGGTTATACCTGCTTCTGGGTGGGCCCTGAAACATTTGTTCCCGCAGTCCTGGTTCGACTCCATATTTTCTTGTGCACCCAGCAAGTGTGTGTGTGTGTGTGTGCGCGCGCGCGCAGATGTGTGTGTTTAAGTCTCTCCTCCAAATTTTGAACAAAAATCTACCTTGTTATAAAGCACAGCTTTCAAAAAGCAACTGGGCAAACAATAAAATAAAAAATGTAATCTTTATTGGTTTTGCATATTTTTAATGTTGGTTAGCATCATTTAGGGTAATAGTAGCATTTTCCAGCATGCAGTTCACGAATACAATTTATGTAAGTATCTTTAAGAAAAAGAGGAGCCTATGGTTTGCTTCTATAAGAAACACAAAATGTCCTGATGTAATTAACTATATAAGTTTGCTACAGTGTTTTTGTGGAAAAAAAAAAATTGTGAAACCCACATTTTATTTAGGGCAACCTAGACAGCGCAACTCCAAAGAAATGAAAACATAAACAGAAATTAGGAAGAAAAAAGAGGCAAAGGTAAAAAATAAGCACAATATTCCATTCATTCGTGCAGTCACTGCCAGAAACAAAGGAAATTTTATACCCTTTTCCAATTACAAAGCATAATTTAGTTGTGAGTTGTGAACCTATGTTGGCCCTTAAATTATGAAACAATCTAAAATTAGCAAATATATTAAAAAAGCAGAAGTCTACAATTACCCAGTCTTATTTTCATTGCTTATTTAGCAAATATCTTCCATGAAAAAGTACTATGGACAGAAAGTAAGAAAAGTGATTGTGATATCAACCTGAAGATTATTTCCTCTTCATATTTATGTACATAATGCTGAAAAATAAAATAAAATGACTTTTTACAGTATTTATATTTGCTTATAAAATTCTAAACACATTTTTAACAGGTTAAGCAGTGGGGTTTTTTTTTGTTTTTGTTTTTGTTTTAAACACATCTGTACAGTCTGGCTATACATCATATATTATCCACTTAAAATTTAAAAGTAACTAAAAAGTTGTTAAAGTGCCGCAAACTATTGCTTGAATGAGTTGAAGAAATGAGATCTGCGGAACAGTTTCCTTGACTTTACCACTGACAGACGGTTTCTCATAAATGAGATTCTGAGCAGTGGGAGAAACCAGACAGAGAAGCATGGCAAGATAAACATGCACTGAGAGCATCCAAACTACCTATAATGGTACAGAGTTCGTTACATTACCTGTATAAAGCTTGCACTCTACATTTCTTGTGGTACATATTTGATGCAGTAAATACTGTGCTTAAGTCATTATTTGTTTGCTCAAACGTGCACCACAGGGTAAAATGACTATTTACATAATAAATAGCATTTCATTAACATATACATTGTCAACCTCGCTGAGAGCTGAAGATGGCTAAACAAAGTGCAGGATTAAGCAGAATTTAATAAAGGGTTCTTTGGGTCAATTCAGTCTTCCGGGGGTTGGGGGGGGAGCAAGTTTCATTGTTTAGAGATTTTGTTTTTATACAATCAACAGAAACGCAACATTTATGACTCCAGACATTTCAGTGAGGTTTGCACCTATGCTGACTTAATAATCTACGTCGAAACAGTCCATTTGAGAAAACACACTGCTAAGCACCTCTGACTATCACCCAGTTACCCCTCCCAGAAACACAGGTAGGATTTAAGAGACACTAAGAATTGTTGTTTTCCTCGTGACTTTGTCTCATGCGTGATCTGTAAGTGCTGCGTGCCCTCATGCAGACCCTGACTTTGTGTAGGTGGGAGGGCACCTGGTTGCCGTAACCGGCAGGTGACACCCATCTCGGGAAAAGAGGTCCTTTAGTCTATTTCCAAACAGAAACACTGCTTACAAAAATAGTCACATATAACAAACAACATATGGCTTAAAAAAAAGATGAATCCACTAACAGAGTTTGTAAAAACGTGACAAATGTGGCAGTTGAAATGCAAACAGTGGATACAATTACTACACTAAAGTGTTTCATGTTAAACAACCCCCAAATGATAGGTTTGCACCCCTTTCCACCAGTACCTACAGCCTGAGTAGCCATTTTGTCTCTTGTCTTCAGCAGTGTCAGCTGGTAGTGGGAACAGTAACCTCCTGCTAAGGTCATCTGTCCTTTACACAGAGTCACACACAGTGTACCGACAAGGGGGTCACTGTCTTATGTAGGCACTGACCTTAAGTAGATTTATGTAAAAACAGTCAGTTTGGCATTGACCTCCTAAAGGAGTTCTGTGGACAAAAATACATCACCTTCACGGGCTGTAAACAATTTGTCATCCAATTATTTTGATTTGTTTTTGTTTATTTTCCTTTGGCTTTTTCATCTTTTCCTTCTTGCTCATGTTTTTCCACAATTGGCTTTGTTACCCGGTCATAGGAGGGTGGACAAGCTGCAGTGGACATGGTCAGATCAGTTTTTTCTGTAATAGAATTTTCATTTATTCTGTCAATTATCATGTCTTCTTTTATAAGAAGATTAGCTCCACCCTTGAGTTTGTTTTTATTATATGTAAATGAAGCTTGTTTTACAGTTCGCTTCAACAGGTGGCGCCTATAAGCTCGCTGAATGATAACAGCAGACACTTCCTCTTGTTTTCTTTTCAAAGTAGTAGTGATTGGCTGATAGGAGACCTTGGAGGGATTGGAAGCCATGAATCGTTCCTCCATCTGGATTCGCAGGGCGTCCATCTCTCCACTTTCTCCTAGAACCCGCTTTGTAAAAGCAAATAAGATGTCCAGGCAGTGGATCCGGTCACCACTCACCATTGGCAAATCCATAGCAATGAGCTGGAGTTTGTTTGGTTGTGGCAAATTGAGAGGAGGTTCAAGAGCAGCTGCAAACTGGGAGAGTTTTTCAAATTCCATGAACTGAGTCGCATCAGGGTCGAACTTCTCCCAGACCTCGTAGAACATCTCAAAGTCGTCCTCACTCAGGGGCTCTGCACTTTCCTCGGTGGCGACGCTGAAGTTCTCCAGGATGACGGCGATGTACATGTTCACCACGACCAGAAAGGAGATGATGATGTAGCTGACGAAAAAGAAAATCCCAACAGATGGGTTCCCACAGTCTCCCTTCACCGAGCTCCCAGGAT